>JAAMXW010000557.1:0-10986 GCA_019702695.1 Amphidinium carterae
CAAGAGCTTCAATTGCAACATCCAACTCAGACTTGGCATTCTTCTCCAAGAGGGCACCCACACTTGTAGCAATGTGATTGCAACAGTCACCTCTGCTCAAGCATTTCCTCCAAGATGCTGCAAGCACACTGTCACTTGGCAATTTGATTGCAACCTTGGGCTGCACATCAGCAAACTTCATCAAAACTCTCATCAAAGCTTTCAGCTTTGAACCTGCACCTTGGCTTTTCACCACTTTCCAAGCTCATATCTTGAGTGGGCTGCAATTCACTCAGCTTCTTGTTCAAGTCCACAACAAGCTGAAAGGCATCAAAGAACAACTTAAACTCAACGTTGCCCAAGTCACAGACAGACAAGAGTTTGCCCAAGATGAAAGTGCCTTCCTCCAAGAACTTCACCTCCCAAAGAGGCTCCACCACAAAGTAGATCTTGGCCAAGAGATTTGCTAGGTTGACCCAAGCAGATTGCAAGACAAGCAACATATCCTTGGATATGCCATCAACATCGGTTGCAAGAGAGGACATGCACTTGTACATATCCACAATCGATGCTTGCAACTTATTCTGATCCCCAATGTCATCATCATCAATTGGTTTCTGCAACTTGTTGAACTCATCAGCACATTGGGCCATCTTCTGAATGTCATCAACAGTGCAGAGCAACTTCACATGTGTGTCCAAAGCCATCTTCAAAGCTTGCAGACCGTCATCTTTGGGCATCACAATTGTGAGCTCATGCAAGATGGAGTAGCATTTCTTGGTCTTCTCCAAGGCATTGGTGTCCCTGTCAGAGTTGTGCAAGGCTTGGTTGCTGAGCTTGGTGACTGAGTCTATCGTCTTGTCCATGAGTTGTGTGACCCTTTTTGGTTTGAGAGCTGTTGTGTACACATGTAGATTCTTGACAACCTCCTGCATCTCAGCCAACTTCTCCAAGGTGAAGTCCATGCCATCCCACTTCAACATGTCAGTCTGCACTTTGGGAAGCCACTCCTGGACTCCAGGAAGCTCTTGCAGATAGTTGTGGATAAGTTCATTCCACCAAGGTGTGGCTTCCATGGTGGTAGCAATGAGTGTTAAGCTGCTCTTGGAAGACCTTGTCATAGCCTGCTTGAGTTTCATCACACAGTCCTGGCAACACTACCACATGACAAGAAGGCCACCACAAGTGCATGAAGTTCAAAGGCTTGTGACAAACTGAGGGGTTATGAGAGGGCTGGTGTTTTGTTATATCACACAAACACCTTTGAAGATTGCCAATGCCAAGTATGCAAAGGTTTAACAAGAAAACATTATCCTATGCATGGAACTCACAGTAGACACTGTCCTGTGCTTCAGCACCAAAGTCATCATTGATAAGACCTCTGCAACCTCTCCAAATGTGCTGCTGCTCAGTAAACTCCTTTGCAGGGATGGTGTCCAAGTCAACAAGGTCAACCTCGTTGAAACTTGCAATTGCCAACTGTGCAATCTCCAGCACTTCTTTGGAACCAGCTGATCCCCGTTTGATCCAATCCACTAAAAGCTTCTCCATGACAACCTCTGAGAAGGTCACAAGTTTCTGCTGCACTGGCACATCCATGCCTCTCAAAGCAGGGTTCTGGTGGTCAAATGGCTGAAGTGGCAAGAACGGGTTCATGATCTCGAATAGCTTGTAGAAGTCATTTTTTCTGAGCACATCCGAGGTATGTTTCTCCACCAGATCTCTACAAATGTTGCTGGGCAACTCCACTCCTTGCTCATGGAAGACAGACAAGGCATTTGCAAGCTCTTCACTGTCCATCTGCACAAGTTTGGTCTTAGAGATGTGTCTGGCCAAGAGTACCACCCTCAGAAAGTTCTTAAGAGCACTGTAGACCATGCGTTTATCAGGCTTCTCTGACAATCTCTCGACCAATTTCTCAAGGCCAATAATGCTTCTTCCATCAACAGTCTTTGCCAAGATCTGGGAAGGCTGCAACTTTGAGGTCCATTTCTGCAGCAACTCTTCATCACCTCCACAAGCTCCACAATGCAAACACCCAGATCAGAAACCAAAAGTCCAACACAACTTGTTAGAAAAACGATTCCCCAACACCTCTTTTGAATTTGTGTTGGTGTTGCTTACTGTGGTACCCACAAGACTTCAAACATGTATGCCAAACAATGTGATTGCAACAAAGAACTGTCTCTGCTGACATTGAGAGCCATGTGCATCCTATAAGACATTGCACCCTGAGGTGCTAAGTGCAAAGAGACCTTCTAACTCCTGGTAGCCCATCCTGAACTTGATCAAGACAGAACAAGCCATTCTGAGACCAAGAACAACAACATGAAAAACAAAGTGCTTGCCACTTAGGTTCAAAAAGTCAGATACCAAACCATCTGTGAGGTTACATCAGGGGATTGTGCACACAAGGGCTAACTTGTGTTGTCATCCAAGCCAGCATCAGTGACCACAGTCCTTGCATCATGAGCAGAGCCAGAGCCATCTTGGGATTGCCTTTGCACCTTTGCAGATGGAGGTGTTGTGAAAGAAGAACTGGGTGCCCTCTTCAAGGCTGTCTGCTTTGAAGCACCCACATTGCTCACAGATTCAGCTGCCATTCCCAGGAGCTCTGTCTCCTCCTCATCATCACCCAATACATTGTTGCCATCAGCATCCTCATCTTGACCATTCTTGTCCATGTTGTGCTTCCACTTCTCATCCAGCCAAGCAGACAGATGAGCCAATGGAGCTTGACTCTCTTTGGCCAACAAAGCAGACACTCCAACAGTAGTAGCTTGCTCATGGATTGTGTGCTGAAACATAGTCTCAGCTTGGTCATGCCAATATTGTGTGTTTGCCTTCAGAGAAGTCCTGTTGAGGTCACATTGCAGCAGCAATTTCACTCTCAACTCCTTCTGTTGGCCTTGTGGGTGAGAGAAGATGTAATGTGTCTCAGTCCCTGCCTTCTCACCATTCTCAGCAGGCAACTCCAGACTGGGCAGCCCCTTCACAAATTGCTTGGAGAGTCTGTTCTGGCCAGTTTGGGTTCTGAGGTCCTTCTCTCAAACAATGGTGTAGAGCTTGCTGACTTCAAGTTGATAGCCTTGAACTTGCATGATACTGGGACCCTCCAAAGGTGCATCCCCATTCTTCTGCATCTGCCTTGCACTAGGCCAAGCAGTAGCCACTGGACCTTTGCTGTTCATTGAGGTCTCCTTCAGCAAATCATCCCACTCCAACCATGCAAATGCTGCCTTCCATGTTTTGTAGCAGAGTTCGCACTTGTCCTCAATGGGGAGAGGCTCGTCCTCACCTTTGACACGCTTCATGAGTGCCCACTTCACATCCTGTACAGGCAACAACTAGCAAGTGAAATGGGCCCCAGCTTTGCATGATTCTCCCATGAGAGCAATCCAACACACAATGTGCAACAATCTCACCAATTCTCAGGTGATGAACTCAAGCCTGGTTGACCTGCTACTGGGGAAGGCATGACATGGTTGTAATTTCCCAAGGGTTGGTTCTGACAAGATGGCCTTAGGCACAGTCAATCAAAGAGAGGCAGAGAGGTACACTGCAGAATCACTGTACTTTACCCCCAAGCTCTGCACAAGTCCTTGCTGGAGGCTTCACACATGGCACATGTGCAGAGTCCAGCCATCTTCTGTTTCTTCTTGTTGTCCTTCTCCATATTCGCTCCCCCAGAGGTAGACACATTGAATAGTTTGCCCCTTCCTGATTTACCCATTGCAAGCGCGCGAAAGCTGCAGCTACAAGAAGCCCTTGCCAAGCAATCCACTGAAATTGGCTATGGATATGTGGAACAAGATTGTTGATCAATACTGTTGCTAAGAAGCAGACACTTGGGAATGCAAGCAATATTGACACCAGATAGCTTAACTTCATGTCTTGCCCCTGACATCCTACCACATTCTTGTCAACACACAATATTGTGTTTTTGTTCAACACTCTCACATGTCTCAAATGGCTAAAGAACTACCCAAGATGTCAAATCACAGATATGGTATTGCAAGTAGAGACTCACCACATCTCCATATCAAAGTAACAGAGCATATTCTGAAAAGTTTTCCAGAATCCAAAGAAAACCCCACCCCCCTAATTTGCAACCATGTTCATGTCTTGAGGGCTCCTTCAGTGGCACCACTATTCAAATTATTGGGCATGCAGCCAATACCTTGGCATTAGGGTCCCCACAGAGCTTTAACAGCTCCCACTGCTTGCTACCATTGCACCTCTCTCATGTTATTTCAGGAATGTTGCTTTAGAAACAATTTGTGCTGAACAAATGCACATCCAAATCGATGCAACATACCCGGAACAAGATATGTCCACCAAAGAAGTCTGCTAGAGCAACATGCCAGAGTTGACAACAGATCTTCAGATGCCAAGAACTTCATACTAGAAGTATCACCAGTTGCCTTGTTGCACACCAGAATTGTGGAAACCAACTGCAGTAAAAAAGGGTTAGGGGAGGGGTGAGAGCCATCTGGAACCTCCACTTTCTCCTAGCACCCAAAATATCAGCCTGGCTTCTGACAAACTCTTGAATAACATGGATCACCAAGCAAAAGACTGGCTCTAAGGAAGACCCAACTGTTGCTATGCAAGCACAAACCCTGGACAAGGCATGCAAAGCTCATAAGTGTCCACCCCCACCCAAATCCACAGACCCTCTTTGGGACCCTTCTTCAAAACCTATCCATTGCAAGGGGGTCATTTTCAAAGTCTTTTTTTGACCCTTTTTTGACCCTTTTTTGTACCAATTTGAGTCAAAAAGAGAGTCAAAAAAAGGGTTTTCAAAAAAGTGGCTTGCAAGGTGAGTGATTCTGAGTGACTGTTGGCAACCCTTTTTGTGCATAGGTCTTCTGTGCAAAAGACTCACAACAGCTATTCCAATGCTTGCAGAAGACCAGTTCTTTCCAACACAGACCTGTGTGTAGCAGACATGACATGTTCTACAACTTGCAAGAGACAGACCCAATTCATGCCCCAAAAAGCTTGTGGACTTAAGGAGACAACTATCATCACCCTTCCTTTATTGCATGCAGGCATCATCTCAGCATCCCAGCCAAAGTGCATGGCTCCTCTGGCTCTCCATCTATTCTACATCTTTCTCTGCAAAAGAGCAAGTCACTCCCTGGTACGTTGGACAGTGTTGCCCGACCTCTCTCTCTGGCCTCTAGGGTAAATCTCTTCTGCCATTCATCAGTGTTCCAGTGCATTTTTCTGTTGTTGCAGCACTGTGCCATCTCCAACCAACACATGAGCATGCCAAGCGGCCTGCCAGCTATAGGATTGTTAGGTTTTGAACCCCTGCTCTTGGAAGTCCTTGTGAGCACACACTTGGGAGTGTGTCCTGGATGGCTGCAATGAGCTTCAAAGGCTTGCTTAGAGGCATGCCAAACAATTTTCCCAAGCCCAGGAACAATGCAACAAGCTTCAGCTGCAATTCTTGGCCCTGACATAACCACCAATGGAGTTTCTCTGACTTTTGCTGGTAGTGCAGATGAGGAACTGGCTGAAGCACCTTCCTGAGGAACAGTGGAACTTGCCACTAGACTTGTGGCAGCTTGGTCTCCCAAGTCTTGCAAGGGTTCATCAGCATCTGCTGTCTCTGTCTGAACAGCAACCAGATCTTCTCCAATCAGTCCCTCCTCTTCTTGCTCAGGCACGATTTCACTGACATGTTCATCAATAAGACACTCAGACAAAGCCCTTTGCACTAGCTCTTGCAAGTCAGCTTCCTCTTCTGCATTGGCTACTGGGGGCTCTGGCAGATTGTCCAATGCCTCATCTATTTCAGGTTCTGGAGGAGGATTCCTGACACTATTCATAGCAGACACAGCATCCCAAGAAGCAGCTGCATCACATGCTGGGGGCTGCACCACTCTTCTTGCACTGTGCTTTCTGGGTATTGGCCAGAACTGAACAAGTGGAGTTCTGCTAGCCTTGATGGGAATGGTGTGGGGCTCCATCTGCACAACAGGGCTCTCAGAGACCACAGCCTCATACCATTTCAAATCCCATTGCTCATCCCAGTTCAAGTCTTGCAACATCCCTAGGTCAGATGAGAAATTGCAAGTTGCCTGCAGGGACAGTGTTTGCTAGAGGTGCTGAAACCACAAATGCACATGCAACATCAAGTTCACTAAGAGAAGGCAATTGACAGATGCCAGGGGTGGTACTCTATTCCAACAAGAAAATTACCATCAACTACTGAAAGAAATGATTTTTGTTTTCTTGCATTTCCTCTTTCAAAGACACAGTGTTTCAAGAGACCCATGACCTTAACATAGATGTTCTCATCTGCTCCAGGCTCAGCAGCAATGGCAGACACCCATTCCAAGGCTTGGAAGGTGGGTTTGTATGGGCTCCAAAGCATGTGTCCCACATGCCAAAAGAAGTGCCTCTGCATCCTTTTGCCACCAGCACCCAGCATCAGATCACCAGCATGAGAGAGTCTAACTACCACATGACCTTGGCTGAGAAAGAGCTTGTCCCTCTTAGTGTTGAAGACCTCCTTCATGAGCTTGAGGAGTCTGTTTCTAGCCCTCTTGAGCTTGAGACCTTCAGGAGAACAAAGGCAACGTCCAAAGGCATGACACTTGCCATGGGCTATGTCTGGATTGGAGCTATCAACTTCACTTGCTTCTTCTTCATGAATTGTCTGGTGGAGGTATGCCCAAGATTTCTCAAGCGCTGCACCAACAGGGTGCCCATGCTTTGCTCCAAGCCAAGCACAACCTTTGATGCAAGGGTCCACTACTGATGATCCAAGCAAGTGGAGGCTATCAAAGCCAGGGTGGGGGATGCACTCAAAGTTCATGCCAGCTAGGAAGGGATAGGTGTTGACAACAAGCATCTTCTTGTCTGCCCCATATAACTCCTCATATTGCTGCACTATGTGTTCTTGCTCCTCAATTGCTTCCTTCTCAGAAGCTGTGCCACAAGTCAGCAATGCATTAGCCAAGGCAACTCCTTTATGAAGCTGGTCAATGTTGGCAGTCTCCTCTTGCAAAGCCAGGAGCTTCTGCTGGAAAGTCTCATCTCTGTGTCGGATGAAGAAAGCTTGGTGTGTCCTCATCTGCAACATTTGCTTCATTTTCCTAGTCTTCTTCCAGACACCATAGTTTGTTTTGCCATCCTTCTTCTGCACTTGTGACAACGTCCTTTGCAAAGAGCCAGCATGCACTGCAGTCTGCAAAGATCCCTCAGCTTTGGACTTCCTGTATGCCCTACCAATCATCTGCAAGTTTGGAGAGCCAGACTGGCCCAGAGTAGATTGCCTCACAAATGCCCTCCAACTTCCACCATGTGGCCTCTTAAGTTTATTGGTCACCTTCCTCACCTGCAGGACAAGCACACTTCAACAACATGGGGTGCATAGATGGACAAGAACCTAGCAAACAAACTTGTAATGGGTATCAAACAAACATGTCTCTCCTCTCAAGAAACCATCTGGAGTCCCACATTTACAATGCAACATTACTTGGTTGGTCATTAACAGCACCCACCAACTCAAATATACATTTGTGTCAACAAAAGCATCACTGTTGTGACAAGTAAGGAGGTCACATACTTTGCACCCCAATGACCTTTGCTTTCTTTGGTGTTCTTCTCTTGCTGGTCTTGCATTTGCCAGCCCTCCTCCAGGATTGTAGGTAGAACTCAGCTGAAACCTTTGACATAGTTGCAGCCCAAGTTTGGCAGCTTCTCATCATGACTTGTCGTCTCACAGACCCATGCAAGGATTCAACTACGCTGATATCCAATTTTTGTTGTGAAGCTTGCAGTCTCAAGGCAGCAATGATCTCATGGCCTTGAAAGCCAGGCCATCTTTCCAACACTTTGATGCTGTAACTGTCCATAACACAGGGAGCCTCATGGGACAGAGCCTCTGCACAACTTGGGTTCCCCAACAGCTTGAATAGTTTACACGGCCATAGCATGTGTCTGCTGCAAAGTGTTGCCTCAATACTGCTGCCAATTCTAGAGAGTGCAACAAATGCTCTCCACCTGAATGCAAATGTAGCTGCTGTCTCTGGCAACAAGCTCCAGAATTCAGGCCTCATGTACATGTCCTTGAGGTCTCCAAAGCATGCCTTCTCAAGCTCCATATCAGCAGCAATCTGAAGTCTGTACTTCCTGTGTGGCTCATCCCCTCTAGTAAGGCACTGCATAACATGCAATGCTTGCTCCCTCTCCCACTGTGGGCTGGCCATCAGAAAATGTTTCTCAAGAAGATTGTGCAATGGAAGCAGGATGATTGAAAATAGTATGAGCACCTCACCAGGATATGGACACTCAGACTGCAACCATTTCCAGGCCAAGGTCCTATCCTTTGCATTCAAAGCTGCAAAGTCTGTGTTGTTGGGGCCATCTGCAGGTGCCTCTCCAATGCCTGCTGACTCTGCAGCATCACTTGTCCAAGCAATGACAGGCTGCACATCTGAAGTGGCTTGGAAGTCTACACCAAGGGCTTCAACATCATCTTGTCTACTTGTGTCTTGCATTGTTGTGCTCACAGAGGTGCTGCATCCAAGAAGTATGAGGAACCTCCTGTAAGCACCAAGCAGTAGGGAATGAATCGATGCCAACAACATGAACGGTCTCAGAGCATGCCTGAAACCAGTCCATCTGTGCCTAGGCCACAAGGGAGGCCTTCTGTGGCAAAGAGTCGAGAGACATGACCTCACCATAGCCCATTTGATGTGCCTTTCAGCAGGAGCAACTCCAAAAGATGGGTCCCACACAAATTGCAAGGCATCAGATCTCCAATCACCATTGAATGCCATGAGCAACTGCAATGCAGATGCCAAACCACGAGGAGATCCTCCAAATGCCAACTCAAGAAGAAGGAGTTTGTGTTTCAATGCATTGTCTGAAGAGCTTCTTCCAAGAGCAATCTCAATCGGTTTCTCCTCGATCTCAGCAATAAGAGCCCTCTTGAATGCTGACCAAGAGTAGCCCACTCTCAAAGACAGTGCCAAGTGCAATATCCCACAGACATGTTGTGGAAACAATTGGTCAAAGCACTTTTCATGAGCTCCAGCAACAGCATGAACATCACAATACCATAAAGCAGAGCACCATCCTGGTCTATTGCTGACCAGTAACTTCTCTCCCAGAGTGTTGTAAGATGCTTGGTCTGTGCAAGCTGATCTCACCTTCAACCCAAACTTGTCAGCAGCAAGGCTGACACCAGATAGCTGCTGCAAGCATGCAAACATATTCTTACCAGTGGTCCTTGACATGCTCTGAAGTGGCAACAGGTATTGACCAGTGAAGGCCAACAAGCCATTGGAAGTTCTCACAAGAAACCCCCAAGATGATGATGTCTGCAAGACTTTGGCCACAACTGCTTGCCCCCTCTCTGATTCAAGTGCTTGGGGTTGTGGAACCCCTGCAGCAACAAAGCCAGGGTCAAGCATACCAGCTGCTCTCTGAACCATGGGATCTTTGAGAGATAACTTCATAGGAGTCTCGTCATAGCAACTGAAATCCAAGTAGAAGACCAAAGATTCTCTAGGAAGCACATCAGCAATCAATGGTTCCAACATGTTTCTCAAGTAGTGCTGCCTGAGCAAGAGAGAGCAACATAGTCTGTACATCCTCCTGTCCAGAGACTCTGAATCACAACCAAACTTGCTTTCCAAAACTCTGCCTGAAGCAACATTGTAGACACCATCTGTGAGATAAAACTTGCCCATCTCAATCACAAGAGCATCAAGAGAGTCTGTATCCTCATTGCAGCCATCATTCTGCACAGCCAGAAGGTTGGCCATGAAAGGAACAGGAGCCATTCTGCCTCTCCAGGGTGGTTTTGGTAAGCAATCTGAGGACCCAAGCTCAGCATAGGAAAGCCCTTCACCTGAAGTCTGAGCCCTTCTAGCCACAACATGCCTTGCAGGAACAACTATTGGCTCTGCAATGCCTCCACTATTGGGGGCCTCCTCTTCAAAGCTTGCAAGCAAATCTCTCAATTTCTGTGGTGGCCTCCCCCTCTTCTTTCTGGGCTGCTTGTCTGGACATAGAGCAAACAAAGCTTGGGAACCTTCACCAGAGCAAACACCAGCAGAGCTCTCTGCAACAGTTGCAGCTACAGTGCCCCAATCCAGTTCTGCACCTTGCCCTGACATGGTGAATTATGTTTCATGAGCGCTGACAATAACAAGGCCTCCCTTGCCTGGAGCACGTGGTGATGACATGTTCCCATCATCTGCTGTTTGATGCACACACCAGCAGGTTTAACACCCTCTGGTCTCTGAACAGGAACGGCAAGAAACCAAGGAGCACACAACTGCAACATTTGTGTGTGGTTGCCAAAAGAGCACCACACATACTACATTGCAACAGGTCCTTTTGTTTGAGCATATGTTGGTTTCTCTGTTTAGGTCCTTCCAAAACACCAGATCTTGTTTTTGACTCTGCGGCCTGGTGGCATTGTGTAACACACATAAATGTACAAACAACACACCAGCAGACAGGTCACAAAAACAAATCATCTGTTGCTCTCATAGAATTCACAAATGCACACCATACCTGTTTGAAAACAACACAACACCAAACGTTAATTACTGTAAATTACCTACTCTGCACAACAACACCACAATGTGGCAATGTCTTTGAAGGTTTCTGCAGTTTCCAACACTGCACATCTGTTCATACTGGAAACAATTCGATCCAACAATACAACATATGACCCTAAAAACACACAATCCATGTATTAACATCATTCTCACCAACTTGTCTCTTTGATCTCTTGGTTGTAGGTCAAAGACAGTTTGCATCATGTATTTTAAACTATGTCGGGGACTTTGAACCCCAGTGAAGCAGTCAAATACACATAACAGCACAAAACCCATTTTTTGGTCTCTTCTGGAGTGATCTAAATCATTTTCCTTAACCCCCTCACGAGGCGGGCCAACAGACTCACAATGCTTGCTGGGAAGACGAAGCTCCGAATTCACAGCCTAAGATGTGACAAAGATCGCGTGTGAC
>JAAMXW010008852.1:0-10043 GCA_019702695.1 Amphidinium carterae
GTTACAGTTACCGTCTTATTTTTTTTGAATTGGACTTCACGTTGCCGCTCGTAGCTGAGCTCGTATGCCTCCCCGCATGCGCCAAGCAAGGCCAACCATGGCCATCATCCTCGTCTTCACGATGATAGCCATGGATGTTGCCGCTCAGCAAGGTGCTCATCTTTTTGCAGCAGCAACGACAACGTCGAGCAAGTTGTCCCCGTTATCCAGTGGAACATTTGGGTTGTCTTCACTACCAACAGGCACAACACCGCTCAATGATGGCTCTCAAGCCACAGGAACCCCACAGTCAAAACACACACAACCACCGGTGCCTACATGGACCTCGACTTTGTGTGTAACGACAACATCGGCCACTTCGACTACACTACCGAGCACCACGACGGCCAGTGCTACGACTGATGTTTGTCTTCATGGCTGTGTGCACGAGCCCATCATTACATATCAGCTACCAGCTCATTGCATCCACTTCACCAATAAAAGCCACATCCAACCTCTCTGTCGATCCACGCATGTACAGCACAACTTAACCGTAACATATAACACGACTTGCAGCGCTGAACATCGCGTTCCTACAGATTGTGTCGCCCTTAGCCTCTACAGCAGCAGCCCACTACATACGACAACAACCAGCAGCACGACTACTACAACTTCTCCCATGTCCGTGATTGTTGCTTGGATTACAAAGAACCCCACGATGTTCGTACTTGTTCATGTAGGACAGCTTGTGGTCATTGTCTTACTTGTTCATGTAGGACAGCTTGTGGTCATTGTCTTCCTGATCATACAGCGGTACTACACAACAAAGGCACATCAGCAGCGAAGACGTGCTGGAGAACCATTTGGAGCTCTACTACAAGCACCGCACACTGAACATGAGATCCAGCAACTACAGCGTGACATACAACAACAAGCTCTCCCGCAAGCTCGTCAGCCTCAGAGAGCACTACTTCATCTACTTCCACCTAGATCTCTACTACAAGGCGGAGCACCACCACAACCACAACCGCACGTTCCAGCAGCACCACGACATCATCCACAAGCTCAGCAGCAGGACACACTATACTCTTCGCCACCATCAATGACACCGCACTGCCTGTATGCAGCAATATTGTTCTCTCTGGATATGCCAGTCACTATGCAAGCTGTGCAGGATATGCGCGAGTCAATTGCAGAATTGTTGGAGCTAGCCAGGGTCAATAAGCTCCAGCTGGCAGGTGCGCCACTCTCTCATTGGGCACGACAAGTCAACATGACGGAGAAGGAGTATGTACGCTCAACATGTTGGCCACCATATCGCAGGGGGAACTCGCTAGACGCATCACTGTGTGCATCAGTGATGGGATCCACCGTGTGGTTATTTGATGCACAGATGCAAGCGAACATGCTATCACACCCGACTCCTCCAGCTGCAGCAATCCAGCATACAGAAGACCATTTTAGAGTGATTGCCACACCCACAGCATTCACTCCGCCGCTCCAATATGACAATGAGAAAGAGAATACGCTCCCCCTTGCTCTACTCGCCCCGCCGCGCACCACAGCCATGACGAGCTTCTTCAACCACAACAACTCACGACTCAAAAGAGACGCCTTGCTCACTGAAAGATACATCCATACACATCTACCACTATGTGGAGCCCATCTTCGACTGCGCCTTGCTACGCCAATATTCAACTACAATGCCACCTTGAACAGCATTCCACCACCAGAGATGACAGTTTCACTTGGGGGCACTATGGCGAAGCGCACATTACCAACTTGGACAGCGGTGACGTATGTCTTGGCTGAAGTAGAGACGGAGAGTATAGACCCCAACAACTTGTGGGAGATCTATGACAAGATGGACCTCATGATACAGCGCACTGTGGAGCAGCTTATCAAGGACCTTCTACAAGCTCGTCAGCTCGAAGCCCAGCAAGCGAAAATGGCGGCTGCACACGTCCTTGAGAGGACGATGCTTGAACACCATCCCAGGAATTTACAAAAGTTCATTGTCTTCTATATCTTCCATGTCAGGCTCCCAACTTCACCAACTACGTACACAACGACTAGGATGACGTTCCAGGAATATGAGCGCAAGTGCAACATAGACTCATAGAGTGGAATAGAGCTCCACTGCTCTATATTGCCGTTCAGAATGTGCAGCAAGCCAACTTCCACACAGCCACCCCCACCATCCTTCTTGAGATGGAGCAAGTCCCAGTCATCAATGCAGCCCTGGCGCACCGCTTTGGGCTGACGCTTGCGCCTACACCTCAGCCCCATACCGACGAACACAGGATGTACTTGGCCGCGCACAGATTCATCAGTACCATTTCTAGCACACTGCCGTATGAAGAGCCGGTTGGTCTTCCTACACCAGTGCGTCAAGACTTTGGCCATGGAGATGACAGCGATGAGATCATGCCATTCGACTACGATCCTGACCATATGCAAAATGTGCCACAATCCGCATCCAGCACCTCCAGATCCACAGACATGTCGTATGAGGACACGCAGCAGACACTTCTACAGGGTGGCGCCCCAAAAATCACAGCACGAGTCCCAACGCAGGCACGCCCCAAGGCCCCAGCACAGAGAGTCAGTTATGAAGCAGCCCAGTCACAGGAACCATCGATTACAACTCCACCTCTGTCAGCATCACAGTCAACGCCACCATCTTCACCCATTGACGACGCGTTTGAGGACATATATCTAGATGCAGACCCAAACGTCATATCCTACGTCAGCCGTGACATTCCCTTCCACATCCACATGACGACAAAATCTCCGAGTGGGGGCTACAGAATCCACCACTGTACAGGTGCAACCATCGCGCGCATCAAGAAGTGCATGGCCAAGAGATTAAGAGTTAGCCTCAGTCGGATCCAGCTCACACAAGGAGTTTCCGATCACAATGGACTTAACAGGCAAGAGAAGGTATTGGAGGACGATGAGTTGGCCGAGATTCTGAATCTTGGCACCATCTACCTGGAGGTGAAGAAGCAGGCAGAGCCTCCCAGTCAAAAGCGTGGATGCAAGCGCACTGAGGATGTCATCAGGTTGCGAACGCTCTTGGCTGGAAAAAAGAATGACAGATTGACTGTGATCACCTCAGACCCATCTCAGGAGATTTACGAGATCAGGCATCCAGACAGCACCACCATACAATCAGCCATTGACACCATCGCAGAGCACAGTATGATACCACCTCAGCAACTCCGCATCTACATCTTGCACCACAGCAATGGCCAGAAAGTCTACATGCACAACCAGCTTGTCTTGCAGCACACGGAGAGATACCTCATCGAACAAACAGCAGCTGATGGAGAGGCAACGCACAGTGCTAGCTCACGTGCCCGCAGCCACCACCACCTCCAGCAGCGTGACAAGCAACAACCTCAGCGCCGTCCCCCTGCTGCACGACTCCAGACAAAGAGACCAGCTAGCCACATCTCCCGCGGCGATAGTGAAGATAATGACCAGGAAGCGTCAGAGCATAGCAATGACTGTGACAGGGAACTCCAAGGCCACATCCGCGACATCAAAACCATCCTGGACAGATTGCCCCACGTGATCAAGAAGCACCAACTGCTCCAAGGAGGAGGCAAACATACGGAGCATGAATACCACATACGACGGCTGGCGCAACAGCACGCAGAGCACTTGGCGGAGGGTATTGCCACGAAACAACAGGTAGCACGAGCGTTACACAAAATCAGCACATGTGTGTCGGTCACGAAAGCCAATACGCCGTCCCAAGCTATGTATTGCCTGGCAGCACTGCCGCAGCAGCGCTCCGCAGATCCTTCTTTGTCCATGAAGCAGACGCAGTTGAGCATCGAGCAGCCAATGTGGGACAACCATCTCTGGCGAATGTGCCTCAGACGGAAACAAGCCAGTTAAAGGCTAAGGAAGTGATACCAGAGAAGTCCTACCCCATTGACTATGACCACAAAACCACGGCAACCGCAGCTCCACCGTCCATCCACCCCATGTTCCCGCACCCTATAGGAGCAGGATCAGCAGTGGCAACAATTGGCAGCAGCCACCGCGCCACCAACGAGACACACGATGCCGCGCACCAATTGACACCACCCCAGAGCACAAACATGATAATCCCCGAGACAATGACAGATCAGCCAGCGCAGTCCAGCAGCCACCACCATACTTGGGATGCACACCCAACGGAGACATGGACAGCAAGCCCAGTTCCACAGTACAACCTTTATGTGTCCTCGTTCCAGCATGTGGTGTTTGATCCTCAGGTGTCGCCAATTGCTCATGTAACCAGACCTATCCAAGGGTGCACAGCTCCACGAGAACTTCGTCGAGATTGCGCCGACGCACAGTCAATGCCTGTCACCAAAACCACTTTTGGACTCCAGCCAGTTGCAGATCCCAATGCCAGATGCCCAGTGCCAGTGCAGACAGCAAGCCCGATGTCCCCGGCCGTGGAGCAGTATTACCTCACACCACGAGCCATCCAGACAGAGTGCCAGCCAAAAACCACCCTTCACCGTGATACCGCAGAGCAGAACCAGAATGATCAGTATGAAGCAGCAGTCCAACTCTTGCAAGCAAGCATCGACGAGTCCAACAATTACCTCAGGCGCATCCTAGCCCAGCAGGAGTCGCACAACAGCTTCATCCAGGACCAGATACGTATCAACCAGCAGCTAGTTGCCACAACTGACCAGCTATATCAAGCAACACGTGAGCTGCAACTGGTTGCCACGACGAGACCAGATGGCCAAGAAGTTCATGACGGTGACAGCTCATCCCAAGCATCGCACGATGCATACGAGCCCTTGGATGACCAACTGCAAGCAGACTTAGAAGCGCGCATCGCCGACATCGATGGCACACACAGGTCACCACCACCTACACCGCAAGCGTACAGGCAGCCCACTGTGAAAGAGATCGTGCAGAAGCTCTCTAAACCATTCCAGCGTGAGGCCGAGGCAGTCCTTGCCAATATCCGAGCAGCAGATGCAGCCAAAGCCGCACAGGCAAGTGACAGACCAGACTTGCCCCCTTCGCAAGACCTCTTTGCACCACAACAGCAGCCAACCAATGCTCGCGCACCACTTGTGCAGATGCAGACAGACAAACCACAGAAGAAGCGTGGCAGGAAGACAAACGCCGAGAGAATGGAGAGAATGCTTGCCAGGGAAGCGGAGGAGAAGCGCATGCAGGAGCGGCAGGTCAACGCAGCATCAAAGCCCTACGATCCTGCCGCTCGCGACTATGACAAAGAGAACCTGCCACCAGTTGTTGACATCTCTGACGACATCGACAGCGACAGTCAGGCTCCACACAGGAATGGCCACAACCGTGGCCACGACGATGGCAGCCTGCAGGCTTGCCAGAACCCACAATGCTGACAGTCACCTGGTCTGGACCGCGACCTTAAATTGGTCACCCACACACCACCACCACCACAACTCCAATACACTTCCTCACACGTAGACCAATCCACAATATCACTAAACCCCACATCACCAGCAGCGTGACCAGCTTGCGCAAACAACAACATGACAAGCATTGACAGAATATACCAGGCAACCAACTTTGGCGAAGCACATTATGCTGAACCCATCAAAACCACACCATCCACCGCACACACACACACAGTCCACCACACCTAGCAACACTACCAATTTTCACTGTATCCGAGCGTTCACTTTCAACACCCTGTCCATGTCAGACGAACGAGGCTTAAATTCCACAGGACAACTTACTTTCATCACCAGGACTATGATGACAAAGGGCTACGAGATCGCTATCCTTCAAGAGTCTAGACTGAATCTACCACCGGACTTTGAGATGACAACCCACTATATCCACCACACACCAGCTGTACGGGGGTACGGAGGATTGATCACGCTCATCGAGAAACAACCACATCATACACTCGTTCACTCTCGGCAAATTTCACCACGGATACAACTTACAACTATCAAAATCCACCAAAGAACAGTACACGTCCTCAACGCACACGCTCCCACAGCCAAGGATACTCCACCAACACACTTCCAATTCCAGCAGGCACTTATACAAGCACTTGATCCAATACCAGATTCACACGTGGTTCTTGGCGGCATCGACCTCAATGCCAAGCTCCTCAACAAGCACCTCGAGTACACGTGCGTTGGCCCATACGCTACACACTCCAGAACAAAGTCACATGTCGATGACCTCTTGCAGCATTGGCAGCAGAAGCAGTACACCCTTATGAACACGGTCATGCCACCCTACAACGAGCTCTACGAACCATGCCATCGTGATGATCTGGGCCTAGTCCATCACATTGGCACCTGGAAGGAGCACCGCACCGACGACCTCTATGTCCACCAAATCGACTTCATATTAACCTCTAGCAACATCACAGCTACCACCACTTTCTGCCAACCACTACCCTGGAATGAATTCACAGCCATACACACTTCTGATCACAGGCCGGTTGCCATCCACTTCACACTTTCGCACACTTCACACACACAACGCAACCGTCCACAACGACAACACAGACGATTCATCAACGAAGAACACAGGACAAAGTGCAAAACCATAGTGCAACAGTTGATCACCAAGTTGGAGAAAAAGTGGCCTCCAGACACGACACCCCCACATCTGCAACTCCATCAAAGACAGCATCTCATTCAACACTGCATACACAAATCAGCACCCAAAAAATCACTGATACCTCGTAAACCATGGCTACAAGACAAAACACTTGAGGCACTCTACGAACTATCACAACTGAGAAAAACAAAGGCGCTATGGCACCAGCTCTTCAGGAAACCAGCGATCGAGGAGCACATCCACCAGATGCTCGTTAACCTTCACAGTGGAGATCCTGAAGGACTGATCAACGTCTATGAGCCCAATGTCACAACGGAGCTCTTGGCTGCGTCGATTAAGGAGCGAGTTGCAACAACCCGCAAGATGATACGGCAGGACAAAATGTTATGGATAGAGACAAAGTGCAAGGAGATTGATGACAACTTGAACACCAAGGATGTGTGGCAAGCATACCAAAGTGTGAGAGCACTTTCAACCACCAAACGTCAAATACGAGCACAACGCCTTCAACTTCCAGACGGCACGGTGACTACAGACCCACAGACAATCAACGCCATGTGGACGGAACATTGGCAGCAACACTTCCATGCAACAGCCTCAACCCAAAACGCTTTTCACAACCATAACCTGCCAGCTCATCACACCATACCCTTCAACGATGAACCCATGTTCTCTGAGCAGACTGTTGCCGTTGCCATACGCAAGTTCCGCCCACGTAGGGCGTCACCAAACCCTCTGCACTCTGATATGTGGCGTGAATTTCCTGAGGTGTTGGCTCCGGCATTGACAGGTGCAGCGAATACAGCAATGCAATATGGATCCATCCCGAACTCGTGGTCAGGAGCAGTAACAATACCAGTACACAAAAAACACTCACCGATCTTGTTCACCTCGGGGTACCGACCAATACAATTATTGACTTTGGAAAGAAAACTAGTTGGACGTGCGCTACTGGATCTGCTGCATTCACATGTCAAACTCAACTGGAGTCAATTCTGCCTAGCCAAATCCGGAGGTACCGACTTTCCGATCTTCATACTGAGCCAGCTCACCCAGCACTCAATCAACAAAAAATACTCGACCAGCAATCTGTACATTGACATCGCTTCGGCTTACGACAGCATCATCCGGCAGTACATCATACCACCCTCCACCACCACACTTCCACATCTTCTCATCTCCACCCTCACACAACTTTGGAATCCACCATGACACTGCCGAGTCCACTATCAAATACATTCATCAACACCCCGCGTCGTTATTAAACCTTCACTTGCCCCCGTTCATCATTTCAGTGCTCCGCTCTTGGATACACGGCCCTTGGCTCATGACACCATACACTCACTTCAACACTACACATGCCACACACACCACCACACATTCATCCATCGACCACATCTTTTCACCTCCACCTTCAATCCACAACACCCCACCACAAACGTCCTTAACTACTTCCACAGGCATCTTGCAGGGAGATCCCGTATCAACAGCGCTCTTCGCGGCATCGCTGCAAATAACAATTGATCATGCGTTATGTCACATACAACATCGGGATCCACACTACCTCAACCTGTTCCACCAACTACCGCAACCTTCCACGCGCTGCCTAGACCATCCACAGCAAGGCCAGGGCACCACACTGTCAATCACCCACATTGCGTTTGCGGATGACTTGGTGTGGCCGATGGCGAACAAATGCCCAGCGAGGTTGCTGCAAGGTGTCATCACCGTCATGGAGGAGATCACAAAGTCTTTCCAGGCATTCGGACTTAGAGTCAACATGAAGCAAGGCAAAACAGAACTAGCACTAAAAATGTGTGGACAACACGCCAAAGGGCTCTGGCAATCACTCCACTACCACCACATCAACCAACTTCCACTCTCATCCACGTTCACCACCCCAGACATACACCTCAACACCTCCACAACCCACGTTCATCGTCAACTAGCACTACACCTTGAGAATGGCTCTGCACTCACAGTCACAGCAAACTATCTCTATTTGGGGAAGCACCTGTCGCCGCACCTATCACAGCAAAAGGAAGTCTCTGCGAGAGTTGCATGCACCACGATGGCATTTAACAGCGTTGCCAAACCCCTTACATCTCCACACGTCCAGATCTGTAAAAAGCTACAGATAATGAAGACCCTCACACACGTCCATTTGCGTCAACAACATCACACAACACCATGCCTCGGAGATAAGGAGTTCAAGAAACTTAATCGCGCGTACATCTCCACGATTAAATGGATACTTGGACTACCACGACTTCTACCCCAATCTTGGCAAGCCATCCCGGAAGAGAAGGTGCTTGAGCTCACAGGAGAGAAGTCGCTCCAGGATGTGCTGCGCGGCCAGCGACTACTATTCCAGGTAGTATTCCTCCAGAGGTTGCTCAACTCCAACAATCCCATCGTACAAGCGACCATGTACGTTACCGGAGCTCAGACGTTTTGGGCAACATGGCTAGAGGATCTGCGAGAGCTGCAATTGAAAGTGACGAGACTCCAGCAACCACCGCGGCCAACGTTGGAGACGAGATCAACATGGTGTCAGTACATAGTGTTGGCACAAAACGAATGGCGCTCGACCATAAAGAAGCATCTACAACAACATCAACCTGCTCAGTTGAGGAAGATGAGAACGGTGCCCGCCCACATCTTCACAGACGTCTACGACAATGATGTGAGCGACCATGTAGAAGACCCTATGGAGAATGATGCACAGGACGAGCATGCGGACATACCACAGCCACCACCGCGAGATGACCATGAACTTGTGATGGCAGCGGCAAACACCCATTCGTGCGATCACTGCGAGCGATCGTTCTCCACATACAGAGGACTATGTCTTCATCGCCGGCGAGTTCATGAGATTGTGCCACCATTGTCACTTCGAATTCGAGATAATGTTTGCACCATATGTGGATCTCAACTGAGTTCACGGGTGCATCTTCTAGAACGTCTTTCTAAGCGGCTTGAATGCGGACTGGGCGTTCTACATCAAGTACCAGCGATGTCCAAGGAAGAGTATGACAACAATATCTCAACGTGGTCTAAGACAAATACGGCTCTCACGAGAACTTGCATCCCGCGGACAGGACCCATACCACACATCAACGGTCTTCCTCAATCACAAGCGGCTGCGGCTGTCCATCCGTATGAGATCTTGGACGATGAGAACGCAAACCTACGGTGAACGAAAACTTGCACGGTGTGTAAGCAGCGTTTTCTTGGCCAGCGCTTGCGCTGTGAACAGAGTGCCCGCATCCGTAAGCCGCGGCTGCTGCGCAGCCAAGTGTTGGATCCACATCTTTCGGGATGGGCTTCCTTGGTGTGACGTCGCCAGTGGCCGTGAGTGCTACTGTGACGCACGCCCCACAGCACCCTACGCATGCCAAAGTGGCGGGGGCGTATGGTGATTTGTTGAAGGAGCTACACACGCTTTCTGCAGCCCAGCTTGGAGCAGCTGC
>JAAMXW010024014.1:0-10982 GCA_019702695.1 Amphidinium carterae
GCATACGCTTCAGACTGACAATGTTGTGACCAGACCAGGTTTTAGCGTCTCAGCTGGGTCCATCCACTCAGGGCGTTGGAGGGCAGTGCTCTTCCACCACCTTCTGCAAAACCAACCTCAGCCATTCGCAAACTGGACTCGGCCATCTAGTTTCGATCTCTTGGTGCAAGGGTTGTTCAAAGACAATATTTTGTGAAGGGTGATTTCCTCATTGGTGGCTCTGCCCCATGCATTATAAGTACACCTGCAAAAGGACCGGGAGTAGCAGTGGCCAAATAGGAGGCTTAACTTTATGCCAGTCCCATGTTCCAACTGCTCGGCTCACAACATGGTTTCTAATCGGCCAAATAGATGCTGCATTGACCTGGGGTTCTGGAGTGTGGTTCACGCAAAAACAGCGATAACAAGGTGTCAATTACATTGATGTCCATCAACCAACCCGCGGATACCACTGCGGTCATCGGATCATGTTTGAGCCAAAATGGTTACAAGGTTTGCAACGCTGCAAGTGACCTGGCGGCTCTTTGGCGTTCCTGCGGATCAAAAAATTTTTGTTGCTCTTCAACATGACCACACTAGTTAGCATTACTTGCAGTTTTTTAGGAGTAAATGTAGAAAAAACGAGAGTCTCTCAGACAGAGTTATCATAGCAAGGCTAAGTTAGGCAATGACAAAAAACACAAAAGTGTGGAGACCACCGGTTGGAACCCCCATACATGTTGTATTTTTAAAATTTGTTCTTTTGAGGATCAAGTTTGAAATTGAACTTTGGATAGTTACATTTGAAACAATGCAAAACCTGAAATTGATATGATCAACACCTTAACTTTTGGCTGTTTTCATTTTTGCACAAAATGATTTTGCGTACGTACAAGAGCCCATCCCTATCTGAAGATCAGCCGAAACCCACATTCAAGACACGTCTTGACTAGTTTGCAATGATTTGGGGCAAGATGTCAAGTGGCATGCCACAACACTTGGAGTCATTGAAAATAGTCTAAACTAGATGAATCAGGGCCTGGTTCAGCCGCACTCGCCCAAGACCAAACCCATTCTGAAGAAACTCATGGTTTGAAACGCTTGCAAAGATTCTGCGCTTGAAGGTTGTGTGTGTCACTCTGTGCAACACGTCTGCGCTCGCAGTCGTCAGAATTTCAAGCAGCCTGCACATTGTGGGCCATTTGTGGCACGATGGTACTGGCATTCTTGGCCCTTGGGCACATTCCCTCAAGACGTACGCTACGATCGCAACAAATATTGGAGATGGGTACCGCCACAGTGGTTCACTGAACGTTTTGCTGCACACGCTGTTAACATTGTCGGAACAACTGGATGTACAGTCTTTGCCATAGCGGATTTGCAGGAAGGTGTCTGTACAGCGTCAAGTGGTTTACATGCGTGGGGTTTGCAAGCAGAGACACTTCACAAGTCACTGGCTTACATGGAAAACACAGCGCATGGCAACACCCCACATTGAAAACTAATTCATATATATATATATATTTATTTATTTATATATACACACAAATGTACTTTTGTATATGTATATTTAAATATAAGATAGCATGAGTTCATTTTGTATTGTTTCATCAGTCACTTTGCTTGGCTGGTATTGATTTCAATTTTGGGGCAAATTTGAGTTAAACACGAATGTGATGAGGAGGGGGTTTCTGCCATTTGGCATTTAGTTGTTCTGCTGCCATCCCCCCCTGGACCACTGAGGTATTTCAACGAGCGGGATTGTGCAATGACCTACCAAATCACAAGGGTGTATGAGCTCCGTTCTCCTTTCCCTGTCTACATGCAGTCTTCATGTGTTGCTTCTGGCGGCCTCGCTCGACTCCACCCTGCAGGTAAGTCGATGCTGTTCTATATGAGCAAAGAGGAGTTCCCTTCACTTGCTGAGGCCATTGTTCTCACAGAGTCTGGCGAGACGACGGTTGGAAACATTCTCTCAAACCAGCAGTTCCAAACAGTTTGTGTCAGGCAGCCTCTTCCTGTTTGTCAGCTTGTGCTGGGTAGGTGGTGGACGGAGCTCGTTGTCTTGCCTGCATGCTACGAAGGACAGCGTTTGGGTCGCACATTGCCAGGCCAAAAGACCCTCTTCAAGAAAGACATCATTATTCAAGGTTATCCTGACCAGTCTTGGGTGGAAAGGACTGCTGCGAAAGATGCCGATGCGCCGAGTCAAGTGTCTACAGTGTCCCGTAACGTGCAACCACTCACTGAGCTGGCCATCGAAGAATTAAAGGCTTTGCTACGCAAGCTGGCATCGCAATCTGAGCTTGCACCGCAAGACTTGCATACCGCTTCGGAAAGCATGAAACTCTTGGATTCGCTTGCTCTTCCATTTCGGGAAGCTCTTCGGCGAAGACACTTGGACAAGAATGTGCGCTACACTGCTGAGGAACTATTGCATGCATTCTTGTCTGCTCAGTGGCTCCGCTCTACGACGCATCTTGTTGACGTTTGCCAGCATCTGTGTAAATTGGTTGCACCTGGCTTGGAGGATCAAGTTTCTGCACATGTGCCTTCCGCAACTACGCTCAGGCGCAGCAAGGCGAAGATCGATTGGGCATTGCTCTTGCTGGACCAGGGTAAGAACAAATCAATCCATGGTGCCGCTTGCCAGCGATATGGCTGGTCAGACAGTAGTCCTATTGGTGGTCGGGATTGGCTGATCAGCAAACATGTGGCCATATATGCCATCCACTTGCTACCTTGCTATGTTGCTGCAAGGGTTTTGGCTCTTGATACGGAGGCAAAGATGCACCTTCTTGGCCAAGCGAGTGCAGAGCGAAGCGAGGAAGGCATGGTGACCATGCTGCAGAAGTTGGAAACTTCCACTGGGCTTATGTTTGACGGGTGCGAGGATGTGGAGACGAACAGACAGCAATTCGAACATGCTGCTTGTCTTCAACGGTGGAACCCTTTGCCACAGGATGCTCGCAAAGCTTTGGCCAAGTACTTGGCAGAGCACATCCACAGCCATTGCCATGTTCCAGCCAGTCTTGCAATGGGACACACTGACGTCATGCACAAGGCGTCTTCACTCACTCATCAAATTGCGTTGGAGTGCCAGAGCGAGGCGGACCTCGCAGCATGGATGCATGGGATTCGCAGTTGGACATCTGACTTTGGTGTCGAAGCTGGCTTCACTGAAATGCGAGTGTCAGCATGCGATCTTCTGCCCGAGTGGTGGTCATGGGGATTGCAAGATGATGGAGAACGAGCCGATACACAGGCTACGCTCTTACTTGTTTTCTAGGGGGAGGAACAGCGTTTGACATTGTTTCTGATTCAAGCATATAATCAGGGCAGCGGCGAACATATGAAGCTAACCAACGTACAATCAATTTCATCTTCCGGAGTGGTTTTGTTGCATATTGGTGTTTGTCTTGATTGTCACTTGCAGGACAAGGGGCATGGTCTTCTAGGAATTTGTCAGCCTTTGGTCACGATTAGAAAACCTCTCCCCCGCCCCTTTGTAAGAAACCATTGGCGACAAATGAAAAAACATAGCAAATAATCTTTTTGGAATGTAGCAGTTGTGACAAGGTTACGCGTTCGTTTATCTGTGTTGTGTGCTGTTTTGCGATTCAGATAAAATGACAGCATTTGCGTGCAAAGTCATTTTGGAGACCTGGATTTGGAACGCTACGAAGACATTCCTAACAATGCTGCCAGTGCTTACCAGTCTTTGTTCGTTTGGCTCCGCCGCTCCGGCGGCTTCAACTCATGGTAGCAGTAGTTGTGTGTTTCATTCCGTTGCCTAGCCTAGGTGATGACCCTTCCCAGCCCCATTGCAACATCAGTTGCACTAAGATAAATGCTTGTCACACTCATGAAAGAAAAAAGGCAAATCATGATTCAATTGTGGAGGGGGGGTGCTCTTCATAGCTTGGCACTTGTGTCTGAGCCTTACATTTGTAGCTTCACTCTCACATGAAAGGCTTGCAAGGCATCCGCCGCACATTCAACCCACGCTGGCACACGCCCGCACACCGGTTGTTGCTTTGCGAAAAGAGCCTCTATGACAGTTTTTAAATTCAATGTCAAAAAGGAAAAATGTATGAAACAAATCAACATGACAATTGCTTGCTTGCACTGCAGACATAACTTCCACATGATTGCCAGAGGCCCAGAGCGGTGCTCTTCATCATGATGGTGAGATTGAGCAGCCTATGCAGTGTGATGGTGAGCCAGCAGGACACAATGATGGTGAGATTGAGCAGCCCTTGCAGTACAATGGTGAGCCAACAGGACACATTGATGGTGAGATTGAGCAGCCCTTGCAGTGCGATGGTGAGCCAACAGGAGACAACGATGGTGAGATTGAGGAGCCTCTTCAGTGCGATGGTGAGCCAACAGTACACAACGATGGTGAGACTGAGCAGCCTCTTCAGTGCGATGGTGAGCCAACAGGACACAACATGTGCGAAGTGTTGCATGGACAGGTTCCATTTGCTGGGCAGTAATTAGACATTGTCACTTCGCAGCTTTGCTTGGAACCGAATGCCCCTTCATGCAATTTTTGTTCAAACATGCAAGTGCGCTTAGTGTAGAACTCGAGTTCAAGTCTTGACCACCCAAACAAAATTGTTTTTGTGCTGTGTACCATGTCTGTAGAAGTGCGTAGTTACATTGGGAATGACAGAAAGAGCTGCTATTGGATTGGGGACCCACAACAACGATGAAGAACCTCTTTATTGAACATCAGAGGTGACACACACACATTCTCTTTGTCAACAAAAAAGGACAAAATCAACACAAACACAACTTGTCGAAAGCTTTTCTTCTGTCCTCTTCAAACTATCCAAACAAAAAGAAAAAGTTCATGCTCTCAAAACATTTCACGACCTCTGTTTGCAGGGTCTGCTGGAAGCTGCCTTTGGGCCTGCGCTGGAGAAAATTGTCTCAGAGAGAATTGGCAGAATTGAAGGTTCTTTGAGTGAAAGCGCAGTGGCGCTAGCAGAGCTTCTATCCAGCTTCGGCAGCGATGCAGGTCCAGCATTCATGCCGAATGGGCTGGGCATACCAGGTGTATGCCATATGGCGCACAACACAGCAAAAGACGTGACTTGTCGAATGAGGTACTGGCCTACCTACTGGCAGCAGCTCAAGATCGTGGAAGGAGTCCTCACGAACGCAGACTACATGAGAGCAGTCATCCACGAGAGTATCGAGACAGGACCTTATGCTGCATCAGCTTCACTCTTCAAGAAGGCACCCCCGAAGTTGTACGAAGCGCGTTGGTCTGTGATCGCCAACTTCTTGCATGCAGCTTTCCCCCAGCTGCTTGTGCTGCGGCAAGTGTGGCATGCAAGCATTACCGGAAGTGCTGACGCCACTGAATCAGTGCAGGAAGTGAAAAAAACATTGGATTCCAACTTCTTCTTCGCCTACACACGCATGGTTATGCTACTTGTTGCTCAGATTGATGAAATCCCAGGTTGGTGTGAGGCATGTTCGTGCCATGCCAGTCCGAAAGCCTTGCGACGGGATGGGGAGCTCTTATTGGTGCAAGACTTTCATCAGAGCCCTTATGCTGGTTTGCCATGCCCATGCGGCAACATGCGCCTTCCAGAGCTTGTGGCTGCTATCCTGGGACTGCCACACCTTGGTCATGGATGCGCACCGAACTTCACCTCCGCACCGAACCAGGAACGTCTTTGTGAGGAGCTTTGCATGTATGCCAACCAAGCGGAGTTGGAAGTGATTCTGCAAGACTTTCAGATTGCCAGTGAGGTCAAAGCGTTTGAGCTGCGCTTGAAACTTAAATATGTGACCATGCTTCCATGGTGTCTTGCTGGCCTTGCACACCACAACGAGTTCATTGTCCAGGGAGTTGCTAAGCATTGCATATCTACTTACGACACAATGCTTGCTGTGAACAAAGCGTGCTTGCCAAAATATGTGCACAGGTTCTTGCAAGAGGACAGCGCCTGGCGACACGAGATTGATGCAATCTCCAATGGCAAAGCAACGACAGCTGCAGATGCAACTTTACTTCTGGCCATTGCGAGCTTGAGGTTTATTCCCATCTCCGAACGCGTGATTGAGGCCGGGCACAGCACTGTGAAAAAGTCTCACGGATACAATAGCTTCGGCCCGGTGTCTGCCAGCTCGCACTTGCGAACGTTGCCCAATCTGATACGGCCATTGATGGGGACCAGTGGCAAGGAATTCTTTGACGCTGTGGTCGCTATGCTTAGCGTTGCGCGGATCCCTGCAAGTGCAGCTTTGGCTCTGCATGTGAGTCGCCATCCGCAGGTACAAGCTGTACTCACCGAAGAGGGCAGGCAACACTCAACCATATTGAAGATCTTGGCTAAGGTTGTCTATCGTTGCGACGCCTTGTCAACCTTTCGAGACCTGCGTTCTACTAAGCGAACGCAACAACAGAATGTACTTCTACTGGAGGGAGAGGCGTTGAAGCATCTCAAAGCACGTGAGCCAATTACGATGGAGGCGCTTCTCGCACACCATCTCACTGACTTTTGGCGCGCCCAGCTGGCAGAAGGAGCGATTGTGGCATTGCCGCAAAACCTGGAGTCGCTTGTGCCCTTGGATCCAGATGCGTCCAAGCCTACTCCATGCGAGGTTTCATTGGGGAAGAATTTTAACAAGGGGTGGGGGGGAACGGGTCAAATTCCAAACCTTCAGTTCACACCACAGTCTTGTTTTTTTTCATTATTGTTTGAAATTCCTTTCTGCTGCTAAACGAATCATGTTACGAATTGGAGTCTTTTGCGACAGTTTTCAGAACAATGTGCAACAAAACTCTGGCAAACAAATGTTTCAGAAATAGATGTTTCAATGTTTGTCTAAGAGACTTCCGCTCTCCAGGGCTACGTTTGGTGCAGGATTTTGCACTGCAACCCTGCCAAGTTGAGACAGTTTCGTCTTGCCAAGCTCATGGGCGGTAAACTTCCCGAGCGGTCGATTGCAGTTGGTGTCCTTGTGGCAGGGTCTGAAGCAGAACACGTGTCGCTGTGCTGGCAAGCAAAGGAAGGAGCTCAGAACATTTACTTGCTTGGAGGCTTCTCTTCACATGACTTGCCAGCCCTTCTCAACGTCTCTACTCCACCTTTGGTTTGGCAGACTGTGCACTTTCAACGCTCGCAGGACTTGACAACACAAGTTGGACACACCAGCTTCAACCTAGCACGTGCAGACGCCACGCAGATCTGCAAGCGAGCCACATGTAATGTTACAGATATGTGTGTATACGAATGCTTGGTGAGGATGCATGAGCAACACTGGACTTGGTCGCGTCTGCCGTCGAATAGGAAGACCCGTTTACAGCTCCAACCATTCCGCCAGAATGCCAGCAAGGTCGTTCGTTCAGTGGGTGTCATGCTCTGCGAAGCATACTTACAGTGTCTGCTGTTGTGTGCTGAAGGACATGTCTCGTGTGTGCCGCATGGCCTGAAGGAAGAGGTCTACAAGCAAATCTTGGGTGGGGACGATGCTGAGGAAATCCACACGAAACTTCTTGCCGAGGGGGCCGCACAAACACATCCTGCAGGGGCGGGAGGGGAACTTACGTTCGACGGCGCGTCTGACTTTGAAGCAGCAGAAGGTGCTCAGGCAGCAGCCGCTTCGTCTGACTTTGCAGCAGCAGAAGGTGCTCAAGCAGCAGCCGCTTTACCTTCTGCAGGCAGTCTCTTGGACGATGGCACACAGAGCAACATCATGGACAGAACGCTGGAAGAGATGTTGGAGGAAGTGATCGATGATGACGTCGAGCACGCTCAGGGCAATGCTTCTGACGATGTGCCACAAGATCATCCCATCGAACCACCAACCACCGTGCATGATATTCCAAGAAGATGGGGGATATTCAGGTTTGGTCTCAAGAGACCTAACGCTAGTCTTCCACATGGGGCCCTGGAGGCAGTCTGCCCTCTTCATCTCCGGAACGCAAGGTCATCTTGCAAAAAAGTGTTCGCCTTCAAAGCCGATTCTGCAACAGAAAGAGACAACACAGTTATGCTGGCGAAGCACTGGTGCTGCCAAGGCTTGGGAGTCGAAAGGCAGTGGCAACACGTCTACGAAGTGCCAGTCCAACCTGTACCCCCCCGAGAAGATTTAGAGGCACAGCGTGTTGAAGAGATGCCTGCATCTTGGTGTGTTGTTGATGACGACACATACTACGGTGATGCTGCACCATCACGCAAGCGGCGACGACCAGAAGCCGATGCTCATGCAGGGCGAGCCAAGGCAGTTCTGTAGCAACCGTATTGCAAGTTTCAAATACAACTTTGTGTTTTTCACAGTAGCTTAGCATCATAACAATACGCACTGGGTTCTGTTGGTTTTTGGCTGTTCTTGAAGTTTGCGCTTTGACAAACAAAACTGATCCGGCTAGCAAGGGCAAGACTGCTGGAGTGGGTCACGTGCGAATGATGCGTAACTTCCTGGTGCAAGGCAAAAGCGCGGTCCAAAAGGAAGTTGGTCTCCGAAGCCTTTGTTCCTGCAACTCAGGCGTTCCTGGCAATTGCAGACACATAGCGTCTGGCAGGCTCACATTCTCAAGTCTTTGTCGCAAATTTGAAAGTTTCCTTTGCAAATGTTTGTGCGCTTGGTTTCCTAAACTTTTATTGGGATTGTCATAGATCATCGTGCAGTCACACATTCGACCCCTTGTTTGTTGCGCTTCCTCATGACGATGCACAGGATGGTGATGAGAGGGGTCAAGCGAGCAGACCTGCCAGCAGTCATGCGTCTGCAGAGCCTGCAGCAGAGGCAACACTTGCAATGCTGTCGATGCCTGTCATGATGTCGTTGCAGTTTTCTTTTCTCTGTGGTGGGTCAGCGCGGTTTCATGATGCATTGGTGCCACTCTTCACACCAATCTTGACCTTGTGTGAGAGGCTCAAGTTCAGCCGCGTACAGGACGAGGCAAACAAAAAGCAAAAGCGGCTCCTAAGGTGGTGGATGAAGCCAATATGAACATGCATAGCGCCATAGCCTAACTGAGAACATGAAGCAATTAGACTGTCAGCAGCATTGCAAGGCACAGTGGTATGTGTTCTTCGACTTTGGTCACAGTCTATCTGCAGGTTCTACCTGCGCCAAAAAGCAAATCTGTTGCTCTGGGCAAACCGAAGCCAAAACCAAAAGCTCGGCCGACAGCAGAGGCTCACCAGCGATGCATTGCAGCACCATGTATATGTGAGGGAATGTTCTTCTAGTACTTTTGCCTTTTCTGATCATGTCTCGTGTGCTAGAGCAGCTCATTTGACTATTGATTCCGGTATCTTGCTATTCTTTCCATGTGCTGCAAGGGGAGTGCCAGCCAACGGTCGAGCAGCAGCACGAGCAGCAACAGCAACAGCAGCAAGAGCAGCAACAACAGCAGCAGCAGCAGCAAAACCAAATCTTCTTCGTCTTCTTCATCAACGAGTGATTGAGGCCCATCAGCGTAACTTGAAGCCCGCATGTGAGAATTGGAACAAGTTTGTGTCTGTCAGCCAGTCAGGCAGCAAATGGCAGCAATGACAGCAACGGCTGCAATCTTCTTTATTGCATTCATCAACCAGTGGGCGAGGCCCGTTGGCATGATCTTGAAAACTTAAAGCCCGCACGTCACGTGCAATTTTCTTGAACATGTGGTGTTTGTGAGGTGGCAGTGGCAGAGCAGGAAATCTTCCTTGTCTTCTTCATCAACAAGTGACTTAGGCCCGTCCGCATGGTCTTGAAAGCTTGAAGCCCGCACATGATAAGTGCAACAAGTTTTGCGATCTCATGTGAGCTGTCAGGCAGCAGCAATGACAGCAGCGGCTACAATCTTCTTTCTTGCCTTATCAACAAGCGCGCGAGGCCCATCAGCATGGTTTTCAAAACTTGAAGCCAGCATGTGTAATGTTCTGCCAGCCATGTGGTGTCTGTGTGGTGGCAGTGGCGATGGTGGCAAAAGCAACCGCAGAAGCAAACCTTCTTTGTCTTCTTCCTCGACAAGTGATTGAGGCCCATCCGCATGGTCTTGAAAACTTGATGTCTCACCTGAGAATTGCAACAAGTTTTACATGTTGTTGTCTGTCAGGCAGCAGCAAAGGCAGCTGCAAGAGCAGTGCAATCTTCTTTGTTGCTTTCATCAACAAGTGAGTGAGGCCATCAGCATGGTCTTGAAAACTTGAAGCCCGCACGTGTCATTTCTAATCCTTTGTCATGTGGTGTCTGTGAGGTGGCAGTGGCGATGGCAGCAGCATCAAATCTTCTGCATTTTCTTCATGAACAAGTGATTGAGGCCCGTCCGCATGGTCTTGAAAACTAAAAACCCAGACATAAGATTTGCAACAAATTTGCCATGTCGTGTCTATGAGGCAGCCGCAATGGCAGCAACGGTTGCAATCTTCTTCGTTGCCTTCATGAACGAGTGACTGAGGCCCATGAGCATGGTCTTGAAACCTGGAAGCTTGCACGTGTAATTTTCCAAAACATGGCCATGTGGCGTTTGCTGTCTGGTGTCTGTGAGGTAGTGGTGATGCCAGCAGAAGCATGAGTTGGCGTGAGAGACACCAGCGATCGCATACCTTCCAACAAGCAGGGTGATGTGGGATGGCAGTGTGAAAATGTTTGGCCGCAAACTTTGACGTGACCAAGCTGTATGTTCCATGCTTTTCACTTTTGTGTTGTGGGGTCGTTCAACATTTGGATTCGATTGACTAGTGATGTTCAACCATGCACCTTCAGAACATCACCAAGTATACCCCTCCGAACCCCTTTGCTTATCTTGCAAGTTGGGATCATCTGTTGCAATGAACGTAGAACAACTCATTGGGTTCAAGGATGGGAAAGTGATTGCTTCCACGCTGCACATCTGCACAAAGGTCTTGAGATGTTGGTAACCACACACACACACAACTATGCGAAGGCGTCAATTTGGGTCGTTTGTCCACAGAAACAGCTTGCTCAGGGGGATTCTCTGCGAAATTGGGTGCGTTTATGCAGAAAAGAACGCTTTTTGTGTGAAA
>JAAMXW010034886.1:0-11682 GCA_019702695.1 Amphidinium carterae
TTTAAGGCCTCTTCAACATTTAAGGTGGCCACCTTATTTAAGGCCTCTTTGGGTTTCAGGGCAAGCACTGAAGCTGCTCATGTCCATTCACAATCTGAAGCTCATGATCACCAACCTGCAAAGCGGCAGGTGCAGGAATGGAGAAATCAACGCCGGTGCGAATGATGTTGGCAGGAACAGCCATGCGAGCAAGTCGAGCAACTTTCACAGAGGAAGTACCGACCACGTTAACATCATCACAAGCTCCCACAGCAAGAGAGTCAAAGCACTCACTCAATGTCACACTACCAGCACGCCCATGCCTGGCACGAAAAGCATGACAAGGAACCTTCAAGAACTTCGACCGATGATTTCAAGAAAAGCGCCTCTGACAACTGTCACACTGCAAGATCCTATGACCATCAGCAATCTGGACACGATGCTCACCAATAGGCAATGATCGCGCCGCCGGCACAGTGAAGTCTTCACCAGTACGAACAATGTCACACGGAACACTTAAGCGAACTCCCCTCGCCCGAGGAGTGCAAGGAATACGACCAAAGCGAGACTTCTTGATCCAACAACTGGTGTAAAGACACGGAGTGCACTGAATGTCAGGCTTTGGATCAGCATTCATCCATGGCTCTCAAGCAATGTCCATTCACAACCTGCCCGTCAGCAAAGGGGGGCATCGAATCAGCAATGATCTCGAGACCCTTCTGCTTACGAGGCCGGACCACACAACCACGATGATGCATGTCACGCTCAAGGGATAGTTTGTGCAACCAAATATCAATCACTTGCTTATGCACAGAAGCCACGAGCTCAGAAGGTATATGCCCTCCAGACGGCACAATCCCATGAAACCTAAAACAAGCCGGATAAGCTTCGATCTCACTGAGCTGAACATATCTAAGGTGCCGAAACCTAACACATGTCCACAGCAAGTGCTCAGTGCTCAAGTCAGCTTGTTCACACAATGGGCAAAGATGCGATCCTTCAAGTCTAAAGTCACCAAATTCACCAATAGGGACCAGACCCCCACACAAGTGATGCTCCAAGATGCAACGAGCACACACATCTTGAAGCGAGTCAAAAACCTGAAGATTGACCTTCCTATCGATTCCATGCTCAACGCCATCAAAGGCAGGTCTGCGCTTAGCCAAAAGACTCAGCTGAGAGACCCTCAGCAGCTCCCGCATAGAATGCTGCCATTCACCAGGGCAATCGGGAGGAGCAAGCACCTGAACCGGATGACAGTCCTGAACATAGGCAAATCCATCAACACTGAGCTCAAGCCTGAGATTGCGCAACAAGAAGATGCAAGTCCAATCATGGACAGCCTTCTAGCAAACAAACATTTCTGCCAAATCTGACAAACCATGACAGGGTTGTTGGCATACGCCAAATGCAGTAAGTTGATAGCATGAACCAACATCGCCGCAAACCACTCCGCTCTATGCAACGGCAAAAAGAGAACAAATTTGGTCTCAAGCGCATCAGCATAGAACGAACCAGTAGGTAAGCATGGAAACCACCCCAGAGCTCACAAGCAAAGAGCGAAGACTTCTAGGACCAGGAACAACCGCAACACGCTGAAGCCGCCGCAGAGCAGCGCGAAGCTTACCAGAGTAGGAGCTGTGCTCAAACTTGCATTTGCCATGGATCCAAACTTCAGTCCCAAGGAGCTTGAGACATGCAGTGGGCGGAAATGGCAGAACAGAGGGATCAGCCAACCATCTAGCATGGGTCTCTCCACAAGTCGTGAACATGCGACACTTACCCATGTTCAGAACAACACCCAGAGGTCCAAAGAAGGCATTGACCTCATGCAACAAAGGAGCAATGTGCGCAAAGTCAGCGACAAGCACAGACATGTCATCCATATACGAACTAACGTGCGTCCACAATCCAAGGCAAGTGGCACGCTCTTCAAGACGCCGGCATAATGCAGCAAAGAAGATGTTGGCCATAACAACAGACATAGGGTCGCCCTGTGGCAAGCCCCTCCAACTTGGACCAAGGGATGAAAGAGCGCCCAAGACGCTTTCCCGGCAAGCGGAACCTGCGCCCCATCTTGGACAGCATGCCAGTCCAAGCAGTGGCATCATCTTGTCACAGTCCATGATGAGCAAGCAAGCACTCGACCGCAACCCACGGTATCGAGTCAAAGCATTTGCGGATGTCAAGCGTAAAACCAAAGACAGGTCCTGTGAAGCCAAGCGAAGCAGCCTCAAGAATTTGAGTGGTCTCGGCAACAGCGTGAGCAATAGAGCGACCAGGACGAGCTCCAGTTTGCCAAGCGTGAAGCTCACTATCAATCCAGTCAGATATCTGCCTGCTCCTAACTTTCATCAGCCATCGCCACGTCATAGGCAGCACAGTGATGGGACGCAGCTGCTGGGGCTGGCAAGCAAGCTTCTGGGCATCAGCAAGGCACATATCGGCAGAACACTCACTGACATCTTTAGGGATTGGGGTGATCCAGCCCTCACCTCACATCTTGGGAATGACCTGCTTGCACTCACACAGCCTTGCCATATGCCCAAACTCATCAAGAGCAGCATCGGGAAGCATACGTAGCTCAGAGAGACTCCACCCATCACATCCGGGGCTGGAGCGAGTCTTGCCTCTCTTAAGAGCATTGCGCAGCAACTCTACAGAGGGCCTATTAAAAGACATCACACGCTTGCACACATCAACCGCATAGGTCATGATAGGTGTCCACGTGCCGAGACACACAATCAGAAGAGGGCAAATCAGAAGGCTTGTAAATGGGTTCCCAATGCGCAAGAATCGCCTCATCCTGTTCCCTAGCATCAGCGGTCACCGACCCATCAGTTCGCTGCGCAAAATGAAACTGCGCTCCGTCAGCTTGTTTGATGAAACGGAACGCTTTAGTGCACCGTGGATCACACACATGACTAAAGGAAGCTTTCCAAGCTTTAGCACGCTCACCACGAACCAAGGCCAGCTGCTTTTCGAGCGCACCAATGGTAAGCATGCGACAATGATCCAACAAAGCAGCATCAAAAGGCACCTCAAGCAAGCCAAGACAAAAGCACCGCTCCCAAACACGATGGCACCTAGCCCAAGTCGACCACTCAATGTCACGATGATTCCTGGTGGCAAACCGAATATGAGTGATGACAGCAACTAGCCCCTTGAGTAGCTGCGCTTCAGCAGACAACGACTCACATTGCCAAGCGGCCTTTCGCATCGCAGAGGCCTCTTTGACCGTGCCAAGACCTCTACCTCTCTGCGCAGCGCTAACGAACAAGCCTTCACTGAGCGCAATATCGACAAGCCATTGTTCCCATCGGACGGACCATATGCGGAACATGTCATCAATCTGCCCAGCCTCAAAAGCATCCTGCCACTCCCTAAGCAAATACTCAGAGCTGGCCATGCGCAACTTGCTGAAATCAGTACTCATGCTAGGGAGGGGTAAAGGGGTAGCAATCACATGAGTGGCCTGACAAGGCAGCATCTGAAGGTCAACAAGGACGGCCCGATGCGTGGGAAAACTATCCAAGTCGAGAATAGCACTACCAGAGCAGCGCTGCATTATGCTGAGGCTACACACAATGTGATCAATCTCATTGCCACGACCCTGCACACATGTGATTCTCTCATCAGGAGGCATAAAGAAATCAACCGGCTCGGAGGCCCGAGCGTCAGCAACGAGGCGCAGCAGAGAGATGTGAGCACAAATGATTTGCTGATAATCCCCAGCCAGGATCCAATCCCCATTGTATCCAGCCAAGAAACCACAAATAGCCTCAAACATGAGCGCCCTGTCATGTGGATCAGACACATGCGCATAAATGCCAATCACGAGCACAGAACCAATGATGTCCATTCTGGCCACACGAGCCATAGTCAAACGCGACTGTTTGTACCACATCTGAAGACAATCCGGCACAAGAACAGACGTGATGACAGAGGGTTGCCTTGCCAAGATATTGACCCCTCTATGAGCAGGCGCAACACCCCGATCATGCCGAGCAAGGTCATCAACAGGACAACCCCCACAGCTCTCTACCCACAGGACTGGAACTTAGGATCAAGCTGCTGAATCGTGGACAAGTCACATCGAGTTTCGGTGAGAACACAAATGTCCGAGTCGATAGACATCACTTCATCCACATGCTTTCTCAGTGAGGTCACGTTCAAGGTCAAGATGCGAAAATTCACTTGAGTAGCAGCACTCACTCCATGAACACTAGAATGGCATGCGCAAACATCGTCAAAACTACCCTCTGGCGTGCCACCTCCATGGAGAAGGAAGACGACACATTCACTGCAAGGCAGTGCAAGCTACGTTCACATGTTGATCATCGCGATCATGCAAAAGCAGCAAAACCCAAGCATGAATGCAAGGCAAACAAGTGTCAGAGCAAGCCCACACAACAATGCCCATGAAAGGTGAGTCCCAACACACTTCATGCAAAGCACACAGGCCAAATTTCTCAACAAGAACAAGATTCCACGCAGACACAACATAGAATCGCCAAGTCGACACAGGAGCAAGAGCACCTTCCCTCCAGAGGCGATGTGCTCGACCCGCAACACTCAACAACTGACCATGGACACACATGTGCAAAGCCTCCACACCATGTTGCAAAGCATTATGCACAATCGTCATGTTCGCATGCTGACCAACACAATCATGCAAAAGGCAAGTATGAATCCATGGTGAGCAATTCCACACATCGTTACCCATGGGAGGTGTTCCCCAACACACTCCATGCAACACACACAAGCCAATTCGAAGAACATGAGCAAAATGCCACTTCATGCTGGAATCCCTCCAACCACAGAAGTTGATGTGTCCACTGCGAATCGAAGCAGAAGTCAAGCCAATGCACCAAGCACCACGAGCACCAATGAGCTGCACGTTGTACCAAGCAAACGCCAAGACCTCAGCGATATGAGCGATATGAGCACACACACAACATGAGCGAAAGCAGACGCAACACTTTGGGAGGAGCTGGCACTCTACGAAATCCACCACTCGGTGAATGAACACTCATTGGCGGCGCAGGAACTGCTGCAGGCACACAGTTCTGCACAAGCGGCATTGCCGGAGGAGGTGGTGGTACAGCAACATCTTGTTGAGGAGCAACAGGACATGCACGAGCAACACAACACTGAGCTGGCAGTGGAGCACAAACACCATGGACCATCAAAGGCGGCACAGCCTGCACATGAGCTTGATGACCACGACAACCACTGGGCGGTGGCGGCGCAGGCGCAGAAGCACAACGCTGCACATTATGCTCACAAGCACTGGGAGGCGGTGGCGGCGGCAAGCAAGCTACACACGGCTGAACTGCTGGCGGCAAGATCGCATCTGGTGGTGGGGGCGGCAGCTCTTCACGTGGGAAGGCGCGCCAGGGAGCATCTTCATAAGCCAAGCCCTGAGCATCCTCCACCTCAACATCCCAAGGGTGAAGTGCAGGCCCACGAACCCTTTGGCGCTTAGCCCGACGTTCAAGATGGTCAAGCCAGCCAAATCTAGACCAAGTCGACGACTGAACAGTCAAGCTACAAGTGCCGTGAGAGGGCGCATTGGGAGCATCACGAAGCTCAACCTGCTTGTCATCAGGAGGCGCCAAATCCAGATAGACATCAAAAGCCTCACCCTCACTCTGATGCGTACTCTGCTGTGCACTAGGCGGTGGCGGCGGCGGTGGGACCCGAGCACACGGCACAGACGAGGGAGGCCTGGGGAGCTCCTGATGGCTAGACAAGGCTCCAGATCCATGCACTGGGCCAGCAGGCGAGCGCTGGTCAGCAACCACTTCCTTACTGTCAGCAGCACGATGAGCACTCTTCCTGACCATGATACGGTCAACTCCCACAATCTCACTACGAGCTGGTAGGCCGACGGCCACGAGCAAAGCATCCCACACCCTCTTGTGCTGCGAGGCAGCAGCATAGGTTTGGGCAACCTTATACGGACCGTCAAGATCCTTCACTGCTCGAAGCATCCCTATCAGCAAGCACCAAATGTACCTCTCCAACGTCAATGAAGGCTTGCAACACGCACCACAGAAGTGATCAACTAAACAAGACAAGTCAGCCTCACGACATTTCTTGCTCCCCCAGCAAAGCAACCAAGCTTGATGCCACAATGCAGTCGTTGACTCACCCATCAAAAGGCGAGCTCCATGCCGAAGCTCACCAATCCTTCTTCTGATACGACCAATCTCCGTACCAACCTCATCAAGGAGGAGTGGGGCCGCATTCTCAGTGAGCACAACAGAATCCAAAGCCATGCCAAGATGAATTCTGCCTAAGGCTTCATCACTGTCACCATAAGGAACACGAGTGCCACCAGTCTGAGGAGCGGTAGCCTCAGCAAGCGCACTGTCAGCAGCAATGCTTGCTCCAGCAGTATCACCATGCAGTGGCATCACCTGCGTTCGCAACGTGGCTAACTTCAGCACCACTCTCATCGAGGCTGGCACCAATCTGGGGAGCGGCCACTGCAGCCAAGCTTCCATCAGCGGGGCCAGGTACTTCACTGACAGTGCCTTCTTGTCCCTGACCTTCAGTAGCAGCCTGAGCCACCTCTTCACCAACCACCGTAACAATAGAGGCAGCATCCTCTCCAGCAGCAGGAGCCATATCTTCACTAGCCACGGCGGCAGCAGAGGAGACCTCCTCTCCAGCCAAAGAGAAGTCAGCAATAATGTCAGCCATGCTTACCGTGCAATCACTAGCTTAGCCCGACGAAATACTAGCAAGGCCCGAGCCATCCATGGTGATGTCTATGCAACCAAACATGCACACGCCAGCTTCAAATGTGGTAGACACCCAATGGGAACAAATGCAAGAATACCACACCAAGTGCCTAACAAAGCACCTACATCGAACACGATACGCACACTCTTTGCTCTCAAGACTCTCACGTAAGAAGGCCAAACATAGGCACCCAAGCATGAGAATCAACAAAACCCAATGAAGCCAATGGGATGCGAAAGAGCCCAACGAAATTGCAGAACAAGCGCCGAAGTAAGCGCCAGACCCAATGCAAGTTCCACGCTGATGCAACATAGAAATGCCAAGTCCACATTGCCAAAGCACCTTCCTTCGAGAGGCGATGTACTCGACACACCAAGCCCAGGAGTCGACCATCGGTTCGAATGCACAAAGCTTCCACACAACAGCGCAAAGCATTCTGCACACACTGAAGCACATGCACAAGGCAGAACATGAACACTTTACCCCAACATGCTCATGCCCAATAAGCCAATGCACGTCAAGCACCAACGGCCAAGCAACGAGGCAACTATTCAAGCTAAAGACACCACAAGTCCAGACAAAGACGGAAGTCACTTCGATGTATGTTCGCCCAATGCGCAACAAGCCACCAATAAGTCCACTCATGTCAAGACAACGAGCAGGACAAATGTGCATCATGACACCGATGAACCGACTCATGTCAAGACCATGCCAGACACTTCCCTCATGCCATATGACACACACACAGTCAAAGATAAGCCAAACATGCTCACCACACCATCTCCAAGTCAATCACAACATGCAAACGATGGCACACATGTCTAAGATTCTTGCTCCCACACAAGACGCTCAGAAGTGGCACAGCACACCAATTCACATGACCACGAGGCAAGAAACTAAAGAGACCTCCACCATGAAGACGCAAGAGAGAGTCACTACAGCCATGTTCCTCTCAGAATCCTCTGAAGCCATATCCTGGGTATCCGAGGCACCACCCAGGTGGCCCCATCATAACATGTTGCCTTGTGCATCAGCAGCGGCCACAGCCCCTCCAGCCTGATCAGGAGCACCCATTGGTACCTCGACCGGAGTGCCATTCTCACAGTAGGTGGGCTGAGAGGCCACCTGAGTGCTGCGCATACCCCATCTGAGTGATTTGACCAAGAGTGCCAATCATCTGAGCAACCATGTCCTCAAGTCGAGCAAACCGAGCCTCATGAGCACTGAGAACCGACATGGGATCAGGCATGCGACACTGCTGCAAACGAGACTCATGTTCAACTTGCATTTCCTGTTCTTCATCATCTTCATCCACAAGGTCAGCACACCAAGGTTCAGCCCGAGTCTCAGAATCAGCTGAGTTCCATGACACACGTCGCCGCGCTGGCGATCCACTAGCAGCACGCAAATCACTCTGCCTGGTCACCCTGGTGCGCTTGACCGCTGGTACAGAACGGTTCCGAGCCCCACTCTCTTGACGAGCAGTCTTGCTAGCCCAAGGGTCATTATCAACTGTCCAAGGTGTCAAACGACCAATTTCTTCCCAAGACGATGGTTGAGCCACGGATTCAGACTTACTAGCTGAAGAGGCAGGTTTGCCCCACTGCATCAAGCGAGAGGAAACTTTGGCTACCGCCGGATCAATCTTGACAATGAAGCGACGAGACCTCCACTTCGCTGGCAACGACATTGCAACAAGAATCGTTACAAGATCCTTGGCAGCACGCACCCTCCAAGAGGACGCGCCAGCACGAGCATTTCTAGAATCAGAGATAACCTGAGCCTCCCACTGGCATTGGGTCAACAAGCTCTGAACAGCCTTCTCATCCATCTCATATGGAAGACCAGACAGCTGCCACACATTACCCACAAGTTTCCCCATGTTCAAGCGCTGAACATCACACTAACCAGGCACAAAACGCACTCCGAAGTTACCGTCCTTCCACACAATTCCTTTCGAGGAGTCTTTCCACTTGGCACAGATGAGTTCCCGGACCTCTTCAATAGTCTTCGCATCTTCACCGGACAACCACAGCACTTTGAACTGCTCCCTAAGATCACCAAGTGGATTGACAAACAAAGGGGAATGCATGCCGCTAGATACAAGCATCGAGTCCACACTGTCTTGCCTAACGCGAATAAGCGATGCTGCAGCTTTCTCACCCACCCGTGACAGCCTGAAAACATCAATCAAGGCTCGAGCACAAGATACAGGCATGGCAGAGTCAACCAGCTGACGGAATTGACGAAGATCCCCAGCCCTAATCTTCCCCCACTCCTCATCATGCATCATGCTAGAAGGAATGAGTGCTTGCAAGACAATGGACGGCAAGGTGTCATCAGCAATCTCCAGAACACGAGCAGTCGATGAGTGCACTACCCTCTGCATGCTAAGCTGGTACAAGAAACCTGGGAGAATCTCCGTCTCAGTAGAGGTCCCAATGGTCCTTTCACATCGGAAATGGATGGCATCACCTTGCAAGCCACCATCTGAAGTCCTAAAAGGCGCCACGGCAGCAACCGCGTCCTTGCACTCAGCACATTTGGTCGCAAGGGACCTCAATTCCTCCACAGACTGCACCATGAGAACTTGACTCACACCATGCAGGTACAAAGCTCTCTCGAGGGGCAACACTCCATTCACTTGCGGCAAGTCGATACTGCTTGGGGGCAACTGGAGCTTTGGGTGCAACAGGTTTCCACTGAGACGACTTGCCAGCATTTGGCTCACTCTTCTCATCACCAGCAGAGGCAGGCCCCTTCCCTGACGAGGATTGCTCAGACACTTGCGACACACCAGCCTCACCCGATTGAGAAGCCGCAGAAGCAGCCGAGTCAACCAAAGGCAAGTCACGTCGCTTAGCAGCTTTAGATAGCTCCTGTTCAATCTTTAAAGCATCAGGACATGTGTTTATAGTGACAACAAGCGACGGTTCACAAGCCAACAATAGGGGAAGATGCCTCCTATTCGAATCACACAACGAATCTGAAGAGACCTATAGCTGTTCCTCAGTGGCATTACGAAACTTGGATTTAGCCCTGGCACGCCAACCAGCATTTCCACTTTCTGACGCGTCGCCCCCCCCACCCGAGAGCATGAGACGGATGTCAACACGTCCATCAACCCAACACGCATTTGTTCCAACAAGGTCATCAAGCGAATCCATGCACAAGCTGCCATGCCAAGGTTGGAAATGCGAGTTGTACACCTTGAGGACGATGGGCGGACAGGTTGAATCAAAGCCACCAACACGAGTGAACATGCAAGCAGACGTGTCCCAAATCCAAAGCACAAGCGAGTAAACGATGCAAAAAGCAGCAATGGTTTTGGCTTCAGCCCACTCTCGAGGGGAATCACGCAAGAATCGCACATATGCTAACCAATCATCAGCATTGCTGCCCATAGAGGAAGCAAGTTCAGCGCCTCATTCCTGAGAGACCAGCCGTGCAGACTCATGCAATGACCCACACTGTCCCAAAAGCAACTACCATCACTCACAGTAGGATACCAGTCACCAAAACCAAACAAAGACTCAGGATGCAACACATCAATGTTCCTTGTCCACGAGTCCCTGCGTCTTCCAACTAAGTCCACATGAATGACAGTGATAGGAACAAGAAGAACATGAGCAACACCCATCTCCCAAAAACGCGCCACAGACATACGTTGAAGGATGGGAACCCCCTCAACCAAAGCTTGAAACCGGAATGGGGGCGCAAGAAGCCGCGCAACAGTCTCAATCAACTCATGGATACTAGCATGGGCATCTGACTCTGGCACAGGTACAATATGCACATGCTTGCCAACCACAACCGTGAGATGCCGCACTGTGTCAAGAACACCAGGCTCGTCACGCTGCATCGCCATGGCAGCACTGGCAGCAGCAAGATTGAACTCACCAACATTCTCGGACCCAAGCGAGCGACAACTAGCTCTGGACTGCAAGCGCACATGCCTCCAAGTGTCCAAGAGCTGCCTAACCTGAAGAACACGAAAGACCTTATCATCCAGTGCACGACGAGCTTCAGCAACTTGCAAGTCGTCTGCGTCAGCCAAAGATCCTTCACTACCACAAGGCCTAACAAGCGAAATGATAGAAGCAACATCGTCAGCATATTGGACCTCCAATGCAAGCAGAGTCATCTGCATAAGCAACCTCACGAACAGACCGACCATGTGCTGAACAATCATGCTGAGCAACATCACAGCGCGACCGAGCTAGAGAAATGACAGACGCAACATCCCCAACATATTGAACCTTCTGAACACAAGCAGAGTCATCAGCATAGGTAACCTCATGTGCTGCACCACCAACACCGTCTCGCTGAGAATGGAAGGATTGCGTGGGTGACAACTCTGTCGCAACAGTACGCATGCTGCCACCGTCGGAAACAGGGGCAGCCAAGACGGGGTCAACTCCCTTACGACGCTTAGCTGCTGTCTCTCCAACAGCAAGCTTCCTACGTTTCCGAGTATCCAAGGCACACGCAACACGCACAAAGAAACAATGGCAAGAACCACTAGCAAGAATAGTCTCATCAAGCACACGAGTGGCACAAGTAGCGTCAGTGTAGAACTCTAGGCGAGCAAACGCATGTCGAGTGGCCTGAGATACTGCCGCATGAAACAACCTGAATTCTACCTCGGAAGTGGAACTCAACAACATGGGAGCCCGCTTAGTCCACAAGACCTTCACATTCACAGCAAACGAAGCATCAGACTTATCCATCACTACCGGATTGTACTCAGAAATACCCAAAGCACGAGAACGACCGCCCCCATTCAAAGCAATGCATGCCAACGGCCGAATGCACTGACAACCAACATAGAAGAGGCGGAACCACCTCATGTTCAGAGCCAACAAGAGCTGCCAAAGCACGCTCTACTTCCTTGTAAGCCGAAGACCCTTTAAATGCCCGCTGGACACTTTAAATAAAGGGTCTGCCCCT
>JAAMXW010035102.1:0-11432 GCA_019702695.1 Amphidinium carterae
AAATTTGACAAAAATGTAGGCATGAAACGGTCAAAATGTAGGCATGAAACGGGTGCGTTACCAGAACTTTCCTTTCATTGGTGTCCGAATTTTTGTCGAGTCGAATTGCTGTCGCAAACTCCAGAAACATTGCAGCCGTTGGAGCGCTGGATGCACTGCGGAGTAGGTCGGCGCAGACCACGACAGCGCCGCATGGTCTACCTGCATGGAGACCCAGAGATGTTTTTACTGTATTTTACATGTAGGGAAAGGTACGATGGCTACTGGCATGTGATGTACAGGGTGGCTAGTGAGTTCAACCCTTCAGACGACCCAACGCGCCATGCCAATGTACGTCAAGCTAAGACTGACTCGCTCGCTTGCAAGGCGTAGTTGGGGACCATCCCCCTGGTGTGTGTGTGTGCCCCAAGCGGCCAAAAAAATCCTGACCGCCCCTCCGTGCGACAATGCACGAGAGGCCCGCAAAATGAGGGGGGGTGACTGTCACCATTATACCAAAGCCAAAGCTGAGGCCATAGTGCACCCAAGGGGTGGTGACAATTGCACAGCAGGGTTCGGGCAAAGTACCCTCCCCAAAGCAAAGGGCTGCGTAGATCCCGCCGCAGCAAGAAAGGGAGTCGGCCCCTACCGTGAATACCGCAGAAACCCAAGGGAGGTCCGGGGACCTACCCCCCAGCAACTGCAAATACCCACAAAAAAAGACCGCCCCACAATCAAGCCAGCAGCTCCCCGAGTTTTGACGTGCATCGGGTACCGGTAGGCACGTTGCCTCAGGTGAAATTCCGGGTTTAATTCCCAACTATACCTGTACAACTTGGTGAATTCCTCTGTAGACGTCACGGTAGGTCAGAGCAAATCATGACCAGCCCGAGGCCCAGGCTGCATGAGGTAACCAGCGTAGGAAGGTAAAGGGAGGTCCATATAAAGACGACCCCCGCCCCCCATCCCCCTGGTGTATCTTGTGGCATGGCATTCGACGACATCGTTTGAAAGTCAACAATGTTTGACAGACTCTGACTTTGATTGCACGAAGGGGTTAAAACCATTTGAGGGTGACCGTCCCGCCAGTAGACCTACCAGCGCAGGCATCGACCTCACCATGTCAGTCGTACTGGTACCATTCACATGCGCGCGATACCAAGTCCGCATTCTGCACTTCATCACTTGGTTCAGGACACACCATCCAGACACGGCCAATGCAACGGCAAACTTGTCGTAATCATGCTTGTGGCACTACCTACAACTACAACTTGGACGGGTGGCAGAAACCTACCAGGAGGGAATCGCAGATCGATCGCCGCTTGCTCTAGCGCCAATGGGCGAAAGTTTACTTCCAGCACGTTTATGTTGACCCCTTTTTTTTATATGCACTTGTCGTTTGTTGTTTCTTTTTCGATCCAAGTAAGTAACTTAAAGATGGGGGTGGAATCCCGGGTGGATGCATGAAACCTCGAGCGCGTTTGAAACCTCGGCGTTCGATAAGGCATCTCCTTACCGACGAAGTTGCACGAGAAGGAAGTGAACAAAATGTTTTGTTTTCTTTACATATGTTGGGAGTGCCGACAGCGCATCAAAGCTGTCCCCCCCCGACCGCACCCTCATACAATTTATGCATGAAACTTAAAACGCGTTTGAATACTGATGAAGTTGGGCGAAAATGGAATGAACAACATGCACATGTTCGACATATGTTTTGTTTTTTGGGTCGCGAGGACCTAAACGATCGTCTGCAAAAGCAAGTAGCAGCCTTCTTTGCCGGGGTGCTGGTGGACATGTGTAATCTGGCTCTCACCATCAGGATATGGTTCCATGCAGACCCGCGCAGCTGCCTTGAAGAAAAGCAAAACAGACAAATTCTGAATGCAGTGGACTAGCCGGTGGCCAGTGAACAGATCGCCAAGAGCACATCTTGTGGATGCATCGTTAAGGCCCTGGAAGCCTAAGCTACCAAACAACCTGAACACTCCAGCATCGCTTTTCAAAACTGCAGGAAACGTAGGAGCTCATGAAAAAAACTGAGTGTGCCTAGTGCAACTCAGGAGCAGATAATATTAGAGTCCAAACAAAAAAGATTACATTACAGTTTTAATATTTTTTCGAAATAATTTCCTCAAAATTACAGTTTTTAGTTAAATTTGTTAAGAAATTGTGAAGAAATTGTTAAATTTGTTCATTATCACAGTTACATTTTTTGTCGTTTTTTGAATTATTAATGTAATAATTATTGTGCGGACTGTAGACTTAGGCGGAAAATTGGTGCGAAATCCGCCACATGAAGAGTCTTTACCACTTCCATTCAAATCAATCATACGGGTAGGTGAGCAGTGTCACATGGGCCTTCTTATTGACATTGTCAAACCTTCACCTGTGCACAAACTCAAAGTCAATGAAGCCAAAGGTCGCAAAGAGAGTTTAAGAGACTCAGATCAAGTTAGTCGGTTTGGAAGGTCGCAAATACCGGCAGTCCCACAAGTCGCGTGATGTCAGCACAGCAGAGCTGAGTGCTGACATACTTCCACAGGCATGGCACAGGGGGCGTTCATTCTGTGGCTCCGCGAGCATTGAGAGCTTGGTGCACAGCTATGGAGTGCGGGGCAGTCATGTGCTTTGACAGCAAAAAGAACATGTACACCATGAAGCCGTTCACGGAACACACATTGGGACACCAACCAACAAGCAGCTCATTTGCGCATTGTCTTTGGGAAAAACCATTAGGTGTGCTGGTCTTGACGCATCTGAGTCTTTTTATAGGTTTGTATGTTGGTGCTCTGTACAAAATTCACAGCCTCGGTCACTCTCAGAGTTCACGTCCGTGTCTTCTGCCTTTTTGTTGTTCTTTTTTACACCAGTGCACGTGATGCTCACAAGCAGCCATGCAGAAGCAAGCAGATGACAAGTGTGGGCACATGGCGGAGCTCTTGCGGGCAAGTTGAAGTGGAATATGAAGAATCACGCTCCGGGTTTACAATCACAGGCATCGGCTCGCAGCCAAATCCCAAAATCCACAGTTGTAACTATAACTCCTTCAAGCAGGTAGACAGCATGCACATCATTACTCTTTCACCGAGTTGCGCCGTTAGGATGGTTCTCTAGAGCTGTAGTCTTGTGACTCACTTCGCGTATTCGGCCCATGAATGAATGAGTGAATGAGTTGCAACTCTAATCTGGCAGTTAAGTGAACAAGCCGAGAACCAACGCACGCTTTCTCCCATTGTCATGATTAATCCATGGCTTGTGATAAAACCATCTTCGTACGATTACCCAAGTGAAGGTCCGAAACGGGCAGAGCGGGTCTTCATGTGGTCCATGCATTGGCTGATGACGTGGTGTTGCTGAGTAAACCAGAAAGTGCAAGTCGCTGTTACCTCTGGGAGTAACCATTGCCTAGAAGTGTCACACCATGGCTGCAGCAACAACAAGATTGTGACCCATGCATGGAGGTATTGGATGGGTGAAGGTGTTGGTTTGATGCTTGGGAAGACATTTCGCAACACCAGTGTCTGTCTTTCCGAAGGCTTTGTTGTATGGGACGCAGCGCGGTACCTCAGCCAAATTCTGTGCGAGCATCCGACCTTGCTGCAAGGCGCAAGTGTCTTGGAGATTGGTGCAGGCGTGCAGAAATGTACTCAGAGAGATCTGCAAAACGCTTGAGTGTTGACTAATGGACGTCACCTCGGTACAATCGCTTAGACAAGCCAATCATATAAAAATATGTTCCGTTGTGACTTTGGTTGCTGCTTTGCAAGCCTAGCCAGTTCATGATTTAGTGTTTTAGGCAAGTAAGCAATGAAAAGCAAGTGCCTTCTATTTTTGTAAAGCAGTGGATTTTGCAATGGTAGTGTCTCCGATTGCAGCAGGGTGTGGCTTAGTGTCGGCAGTTGCCAGTACCATCGGTGCCCAAGTGTTGGCCACTGACAGAGAGGCGATATTGCCAAGGCGCACAGCCTTTCCAATGCTGACCAAGCGCTATGCTTGACAAGAGTCATGTCTGTTGATGTTTCACTTGCTTCTACTCATTTGTTGCTCCTTTTGAACTTTTGCTGGGATACTGGGATCAGCGAAGACGGAGAGGGGCGATGGCAAACTTGCGGGCTTGCCAATGAGGCTGCGGTCAACGGCTAGCCTTGGATTGCCGTCACAGGTATTTGCAGTGGCGCAGCTGGATTGGCACATTGATCCACCTTGGGTTCCCGGACACTTCGACTTTATCTTAGGTGCCAGCAGTGTGACGACACTAGTACACCAACACATGTTCTCTATGCAAAGACAGTTCGTTACAACGTCACGCAAGCTTAAAGCTTCAAAGCCCTTGGCAGACAAAATCTTTCCTCTCCTTCAAGGTTCAGCATTTGAACTGCAAAACCACTCTATGCTCCATTCTGCTCTCGTGGCCTTCATGCTCCTTGCTTGAGGTCCCCAAGTTGAGGAGGCTTTTGTAGTGGTGGTCGGTTGACCCCATTTGTCCAATGAAAAGCAATATGCTTGTTTCTTTATCAGTTAACTTATGATAAGGAAGTTGTAATAGGTCAAAGCTATCTCTATATGTTTTAAGATCTTTCTATGGAGCCAAAGTACTGTGAACTCTTGTGATTCTCCTACTTAATCGATCTCGTATGCTAGTAGGTACAGCTGGATCAGCTGGAGTTTGAGTACAGCTGGGTCTGCAGGACCGTGGAGTTGTGGAGTGGCTGACTTCCCCACACGCTGTAGTCTCTCATCTGCATATATCCAGGACACTCGCATCCAGAATCAAGTATGTGTGTGTTGCCCTACGATACAACAAGACTATAAGTCACATGTTGTTGGTGGGCTTGCGGGTGGAGTATTTTTGTCACGCTTGTCATTGCAAGGTTCCGACGTGACATATGGGAGCCATTGCCACGAGGATTTGCTTGGCTTGATGTGGAAGCTGACAGAAGGCAGTAAAACACAGACACTTTTGGCGCACGGCGTTCGCAGTCCCGAGCAGACAGCCTTGTTGTGGCATCACCTTCTCGCTGATTGGCCTGGAATCGTTTGGTGTCTGGATGATGGTGATAGCAGCCCTAGGAATCACTGGCTTGGGCAGCTACAGACTTGCTTGCTTTGAACCATAAACTCGCGTAGAGCTGAATGGCTTGTCTGGTTACGAGGCAGGGGTGGGGAAGCGTGTGGCATGTGACGCCGTGAAGGTGGAACACTGCGGAAGTGCCATTGCAAGGCTAGTCTGAGCGAGGTGGATTTGCCTGACAAGTGCATTCTCTTTGTGTTTGCTGCATCTCCCCCAGAGCAATCGTCTCCACTGGCTGTTGCTTACGAGAAGTTCTTGTTGCAGCAGCAGCAGGAAGGAGAATTAGTCCGCCCAGAGACAGAGGAGGAAGTGTTGCCGGATGGCTTTGTGGGCCCACTGTTGCCTGCATAAGAAACAGATGCATGGCTCCATGAGCGGCAACCAGCTCTGGTGTTGTGTTTCCAAGAACGCTTGCACGGTTGAAGCAGGGATCAACCACTCCATGAAGTGTGCAAGGGTATCTGGACTCTGAAGCCGTGGCCATCCCCACTATGTCTCACATAATGTGCAACCGGATCCTTCATCTCAAGCATCTTTTGGGATTCCTATTATTATCGAATGTCTCTGTCTCATCTCACCTTTTGAACGAGTTGAGGACCCCATGAGTGTATGTAGGGTGTGTAGCACAACATTGGAAGCAGCCGAAAGTTCTTTGTTGTATGATGCAGACAATGGTAATCGTCTTTGATGAGAGAGCATCCGAAAGATATTCGCCACCAGTTTGAAGAGAGCTTAAACTTTTTGCTACACGGAACCACAGTCTACATCCTTTGTTCATGGGCATTGTCACAAGTACTTTCGCTGGCTTTTAAATCTTTGTGTTGCACTGCCAATGTGCTTGGGTAAGTGTAGTTGAGACTTGACTTGCCAGCGTGACTTTTGTGCACAGGCATGTCTCTTCAAGCAGACGTGAATGCCAAACTCGTTGTTGGATAGTAAGTTGTCTGCCTGTCATGACGATGCTAAGCCAGGTTTTTGCATGGGGTACACGGGTGAAATCTGGGTGGCAAGGGAGAGGTACCCTGGCTCAAAGATTGCGTGCTCTTCTAACTTTGAGTTATGCAAGCGCAGGTCTTTCGGTGTCCAGGTGTGGGTGATGCTAAGTGTCAAACCTTGCTGTTCTTGTTGCCAGGTTCCTGTCGCAGCTCAAAACAAAAATCGTAGTCCGCCGACACCAGCTCCAGCAGTGCCTTTCAGAGGATCACCGAGTTTGACACTATAGTCCCAGAACTGAGCAAAGCTCGTATCCAAAGCACCATGTCCCTGAAAATCACTAAGAGGATTGCAACCCCAAGCTTACCTTTCAGACGCTTCGTGGCTGCATTTCTATTGACAGTCTTGCGCTTGACGTTGCAAGTATTGCTATTCATCGGTTGCTACGGGACGTGCACGACAGGATTGGCGCAAGCGAATGCAGTCTTTCTTGTGACTTCAAAGTAGAATCTGAACTCGTAGTGCAGCAGCAAATGGACAGATAACACCATGCCACTAGTACAGAGAAGCCATGCTTGATGCCTCAAGATGTCTTGCTGGCTCCGTTGTGCAGACATTGCACAGGATATCCTATTTTAGAACGTGTCACGTATGTTTGCGAGTGCTCCAAGGCACAATAGCGAACGTTGTTTTTCTTCTCACCTTCTCAGGAGGCTCTCAATCTTGTGGTTGGGCAACGTAAAATTTGCATGGCAGCTCGTACCTGTGGTGAAGGCATCCACTCGTTCAGCCACATTCCTGCCAGGCGGCTAGGTACATTGTGCGATGGCAGTCTACACTGAAGCCCTAGTAATAACATTTGAGTCGGTGGCTAGCTCATCACGTGTTGTGCACAGCACCTTTCTTTCTTTGGCCCATGTCTTGGAACTACATGTTTCTCCTCAGCAAGCGGTTGGAGTGGATGCGGCTGGCTCTCAACTTGATGACTCCAAAGTATAGTGTGGCTCAAGCAGCCTCAGCTTTAGTTACTGTTTTAGCATGCAGGTTGCTGTTCATGCGGAGCATCGGAAGGTGTAAAGGACAACCCGCTAGATTGCCAGCTGTGGTTTGGCTTGTTTTGTTGCTATGTTTGGCATGTCTGCACGGGCCTTCACAACCACCATTCGCAGTCTTGTGGAACCATCTGCGAGGAGCACCACGAACAGTAGCTAATCCCAGGGTCCGCTGCCAGCGTCATGCTCAAATTGGCACCACCACCCGAAGTCCAGCAGCAGCTGGGATTGCTGGCAATTCTTCTGATGTGCCGCTGGAGCAATGGCGAGTGCAGCCTGATGGTCGCTTCAGGGGATCGCTGGCTGATGGAGTCATCATTGAGATCGAGGCAGAGCTTGTTGGACCTAGTGATCCAGGCGTGCTGCTTGGAAGCAATGGAGTGCGGTACATCCTTGGCGAGCCAGCTGGCGATGCTGCTAAGGAGCAGGCAGCTGGACTGGACTTGCCTAGTCAGGCGATGCTGGCTGTAGCTGGGCTTGCAGCAGCACTGGGGCTGGCGGGAGCTGTAGCAACCAACAGCGCCAACATGTTGCAGCCACCTGGACCTGTGACCAAGACGAATGTCAGCATAGTTGAGACATGGAAGACAAACGCAGATGGAAAAACTGTGAAAGTGATAGAAAAGAAAGTGACCAAAGAGCGGACAAAACCCGGGACCGCTACCGTGGTGACGGAAACGAATACTCGCACGGAGAAGGAGCTACGGAAGCGCTGACCCAGTCCGCTTCAAGCGCGGACAGAGGCACAAAGTGCAATAGACGACAAGGAGTGAGGGGCTTTGGTGTCAGAACAATGGTACCGAAGACAAGTTTGCATTCATGGCTGACTAATTGGCGCAAGGGGGGCCGAGTAGTTACACAAGATTCAATCAAACAGCATCACTCTTATTCTCCATGGCAATTGCCGCTTCTCACGCTCGCACCTAATGATGATGCTACCCTTTATGCTTCAAGACACATTGCAACTCCCAAAGCACTGGATATTGGGGTGACACACAGCGGATAAACGCGCATGGTGAGCATCTCACGCCAATTCCACGAGAGTTTTGTCATTTCGTCAAATTGACTGAAGCCGACCTCGCTCCTTTTTAAAAGTTGACGCCAAAGCGCCACTCCGTAGCGTGTGGTGCTTCGTGTGAAAATGGCACGACTCACCTTTGCGAAGGTTGGTTGCAGCAGCATTATTCACAATTGGTGCAAGATGTTGTGCGCATGTTGCTTCAATACACGTTCATGTTCTTCGATTGGGTCCCTTCTGCAAAGAGCCATGGCGACTATGCGCAGGGAATGTCTTCCTATTGAATATATTCTTGACATCCACAGCATAGAGCTTCCGTCTTAGTTGCGTGGACACACACACAGAAGGCCCTGAGACGGGTGCACGTTGTGAATCTCGTCGCAAGTGTGTTGCGCAGGCTTCAGTGGTGTACCCATATCGACTCTAGTGGTCTGCGCAAGCAGCTCAGCGCCAGATTTCCACGTGAACATTGCCACCCTGGCCCACCCATAGTATCCATGATTGCTTGGGACTGAAATGTGAAACCACCCCTTTTGACACCTGCAACACTTGCCTGACAGCGTGTTTCTTCAAACTTGTCTGCATTGGCTTTCTTAGAACAACTCATTTGGCACGATCACAATTGTAAAGCCTACTCTCTCTCTCTCTCTCTGAACTTGCAATCTCCGTAACCTGTGGTCTTGGCAGTTGTATTGCTTTGCGCTATCCTCCCTTTGTTGATGGTTTTGCGCAGCTGCGTCTATTGCACAATGCAGCTCACACCTTGGCATGTAATTCACGTCTAAATTCCACTTCGCGGCCTTCAAGCCACAAGCCATGCCGCGCCCCACTGGCACCGACGAGCGTATCCGTGGGGACTCACACGTGACGTGCGCATGCAGCATGCCACCTTCCCCCGAACATACCCCCCCGATAGTCCGGAATTGTACAGCAAACTCTGCCGCACTGCCCTCTTGCTGACATTGGGAATATAGAGGATGATGCTTGTGAAATAACTTGCAAAGCTTGTTGGCGACTTCCGCTGTCATGAGCATTTGGAGGACTAGTTTGAACATGACATTGGGCCTTGAACGTCTCCTTCACGCCACACTTGCTCAGTGAGAAGATTGAGTCACCGCATTATGTGTCATAACGAACTCTTTAGACACCCACTTGTATGACAACATTTCATGTCGAGAATTGTTGAACAGGAGTCAAAACAAATAGGCCACAACTATATTTACTCTCTTGCGGTCGTTGGATGCTAGAGTCACAGCTAGACTATCATAGTCTATGGTTCGGACGCTCTGTCGCAGGTACACGGGACCTCTTGCAGAATGCCTTTCAGCCAGCGACTTACGCGCGAGCTGCAGGAGTTGCAGTTTGGCCCTGCGGCGTGTCCTGCACTTCAGAAAGCCTTTCACAATTTGAATTGCATGATTTCCAGACTTCCTAGTTCATGTATGACCAGTGGTTACTAAGATTTTCATTTTTTTGCTGTATCTTTTGACTCTGTTCTTTGAAGTCAAAGTGTACCCAGATCGTTACCACTTATTGTCTACGTTCCTTTGCTTTGGAGATGCTGTAGAGCAGCATCTCAAGGAGAGCGATGGGAGGGGGTCTTGGCTACAGCTATTTCATATTCTGGCATTTTGTCGCTTTCATAGATGTGAAAACATGGGCCAAAGTCAGGAAATCTTGTTTGCAAAATTCAAGTGGTCACTCTCTCACTAGTGACTCATATTTTCCACGGAACGACTTGTTGCGCGCCCGCTTTGCCAAGCAATTTCACGAAACAACCCTCCGCATGCAGTTTGACCTGACCTTTTCTGGTGCTTTGGACCTACCTTCTTCTTGTGTTGATCTACAAAGGGGCTGCTTAGGGGCCCGTAGTGGGCAGTTGGTTCGAAAGATGACATAGTGCGCAACGTCCGCATCCCCTTTCAATCGTATCAAAGTTTTTGTCTTTTTGTTTTTTAAAGCAATATTTGTTCGATCGTGCCTGCATGCGTTCTCTATTCTTCAAATTTGTTGCAGTAGCTTTTGAGCCATCCCGCGACTTTATCCTTAACTTTACATGGCACCCAACACCTTTACATACGTCTCTCCTTCATTCTTATTGAAGACTTGTTCTCGACCGCTGAATCTTTGCAATCCGCAACACCACCAACCATGAACGACCGTATTAGACAACGAAAACCACAAGAAGCAAGACAAATATAGTATCAAACTGTATTGGGCGGAAGAAGCAATTGATCAATTCCTATTCATGTGCTTTGGTGTCAAAGAAAGTTAGACCGTTAGAGCGTTTCGAGTAATTGTCCACATGTCACAATAACATGTGTATCCACAGGAATAGACTGTCAGATATTCAATCGACCAAACTTAGCAGACATTCCACAGTACATTTGGGGCAACATGGTTGCAACGCGAATCAACATCACAGCTGCTTAGCATGGGAACACGATCTTACACTTTTCTTGTTGGGGTCGCGAGGTGGCGTCCAGCGCGCTGTAATTTTACGATCTTGTGACACTCGTGTTCTCTCTCTCTCTCAACAATTAATGAGGCAATGCAAACTCAGCGCAGATTGGGCAATGGCACTGAGACTACTCATGTCAGCAAAGGTCACTGTTTTTTGAACTCATCCACCGCCACCACTACAATTGCATTGAGAGCTGTGTGCAGCAATTGGCACTTTCAGACACAAGTTGCTCTTGCTGTCCTCTCTGGCGCCTACTCAGTAACTGCAGTTGCACCACCTTTCTACACATAAGCAAATCATGCAACCTCGCGTCCAATGTGTGCTAGCAATCGTGCAAGCTTCCTGAAAAAAAGTCTGACACGATTGCGATAGCGTTTTGGCTGATGTCAAGCTATTGCATCCCGTACGCTGCTTGCATGATTCACGACGGGATTAAAGAATGAGGTTTGTTCAGAGTGTCATCCGTTTGCACGTTGTCAGGTCTTGGATCTTGTCTGCTACAGTGCAGCCATAGCGGTTTGCGCGCAAGGCGCGCCTGCAATCATGAGAAGATGACTGTGGTGCGAGTGCGGGGAGCTGTTGCATCTAGGAACGAATGCCGTGAGGGCCCTTCTACACTAACTCTACATTGTAACAAGTTCTTGGATCTGAGTTGACAACTTGTTACCTACCTTTTTCTGGTTCGTGGCCTACATTTGCTTCTTTCTGCAGTTTCGTGCACTTTTTTTGTTCTGGTTCAATGCCTACGTCTTGTCTGTCTTTTGGTCCAAAGGTTCTGGTTCGATGCCTACCGTTTCTGAGCCGTGACCTACTTTCTTTTACCTACGGTTTCTGGTTCGTGACCTACGATCTTTTGTTTCCTACAGTATTTTCTGTTGGTCGATATGCTGGCAATCTTTCTTAAATTTCAAGAGT
>JAAMXW010042512.1:0-10575 GCA_019702695.1 Amphidinium carterae
GCTGAAATACTGAACACCCCCCAAAAAACATCAATTTTTAAAAATACATTTCCACCTTTGTGAAAGGCTCAACACAGCAGAAACATGTACATAGGGATGGCATGTCATTAGGCGCAAGTTCCACCACTGTCTTTTCCATGGTCTGAAGCACCCAACCACAATGTCAGGTAAGGCCATGCAGTTCGGCGCATTTGCACCAACAAGCCAAAAGAAGGGACAATGGCGCACAGGCGCTGTTCATCAGAGCAACGCCACACACACAAATTGTTACATTAACCTTAGTACTTACCTGGTAGGAACATAGAAGGAAAGTTAAGAATGAATGGTACACACATACATAAATAAATGCATAGATACATATAGGGAGACATATATGCACATGTCCATGGGTCTGTTGGTAGTGTCTACCACAACTGCAGCTAAAGGCACCGAATGTGTGCACCCCAATGCGAACTCGTTTCGATATTGCCTCGCCTTTCATTTTGCAAATCATGAAGAATGTATTTATGTAGTGTTTCCCTCAAGTCTCGGAGTAAACAATAAACCACAAATTTGTGAGTGGATTCCTCAGCAGATGAAGTTTGCAATGATTTGGCATTTATTTGCAGGCATCTGGCAACATCAAAGCAGTCATGGGACTGGCACATCTTAGGAGAGTCGGCACCTTCTGCTAAGCATGCTGTGGAAGTCACAACACTAGTATCTCATAGTGAGAGCAAGCTGGACTTTGTTCAACAAAAGCTCCGGCAGCACTTGCTGCTCCTTCAGGCCTTGTTTCCTCAAATACTGAAGCTCCGCTTGGATGCTTGTTCGCAATTTCTCTTTCTCCTTGATGTTCTTGAGGTGATGACAACATACTGCGCAACATTTGGTACCAAAGGCAAGGGCAATGGTAGCATTGATGTCCTTCTCAAACGCATCAACCATAGTTTGGCTGAAGGCTCCAACATACATCTTGTGCTTCTGGTATGCCTGGAACAGTGAGAAGATGTGCACTGTACAAGTTCATGGCTCTTATTTCCCTTCATCTTGTCAACAGTACCCTCCCCATTACCAAGAAAGTTGTGTTTAGATAACCATTCAAGTAGCTTGTGTTCTGACAGTGACATCACCCCTAGGTTCGGCCGCTTGGTTTCAGCAAGTACATGGAGAACCACAACTCATAAGACCCAAAATGAAAAGACAATGATCTTTCTACGTGCAAACATAAAAGATGGCCTCTTGCAATGATTTCAACCTCTCCACCAAGTCAGGGCCATGGATGAGCAGAATGCTGCCAGCAGCATGCTCTAGCAGCTGCTCCCAGTTCTGACCCTTGAAAGTATCCATCCAAGAACGACCTCCAGATTGCCCACCAGCAATGTCAGCCAAGTGCTTGTAGGCACTTTGCAAAGAGAGAAGGCTCTTTGCAACAAGCTCCGTCTGTTGTTGGGTAACAAGGGTCTCTGCTTTGCTTCCCCACTCTTGCAAGACAGGTTTAGAAGTATCTTCAGGCTGTTCTACAAGCTTTGTGACCTCATCTTTGAACCTCAATTGCCTTCTATGAAGCAGTTGGACAGCATCAAACAGAGCTTGCTCGGAGATGGTCTCCTTCTCAAGACTATCCTGCACCTTCCAGTAGCACACAATGACAGAATGGCAGGCCTGCACAGCATTGGACAACTTGACATGGACATTGTCCTGCACCAATGGCTGCAAGAGGCTCAAGTACTGCATGCATAGCTCAAGCTTCTCAGGCAAGGTTGCATACTTCTTGAAGATGGACATGACAAAATCTATGATGTGTTTAGTTGTCTTCTGGACTACATCCCTGCCAAGATCATCTGAGAGGCAGCCCTTCAAGCGCATGGGGCTCAAGCTTTCATGATTTGCCTCTACGGTCTGGAGAAAGACATCTGTCTCATTCTGAGGCAGGTTCAAGAGCTTTGCACAACAGTCCATGAACTCCTGCACTTGTGCCTCTTGCCCAGCCTTGTTGAGCATGCTCCCACATTCATCAATGGCCAAGCTGAAGGAGGCTTCCAGTGGGAAGGTCGTAGCCACCTCCTGCAAGATCCTCGACATCAAGGCAACAATGTCATGCTTGGGCTTCTCAGCTACCTTCATCTCATCCCAGAGCCTCTGTCCAGAAACTTTGAGCTTCGCGAAGAGGTCATCACAACTCCCTGATCTTAATAGCACTGCAAGCTTGGGTATGTCTTTGGCAATGTCATAGATCTTCTGCAAGTCACCCTGAGCAAGACTGAGGGACTCCAATGCAGTCATGTACTCACCCACTTTGTAGCCATGCTCGACCAGGGCAGAAGACTTCTCAAGGTACTCACTCAACCTTTGCGCATACCAAGGACTGTTGGCAACTGCATTAGCAATGCCAGCAAGTGCACTGTCTTGGCCAGCGGAGTTCTTCAATCTTTTTGTCTGCTCCTGGGACAAGGGTGCCCAAGTTGCAATCAGAAGTCATCAGCCCCTCTCAATCTAGGTGTCTAGCTAAACATGCCATGTCTCTGTCAACAGTCACAAAAGCTCAAGAATCATGACTGACCTTTAAGGGAACACTGCCTCTTCTCTCACAGGGCAACAGAACAATCAACAAGCTTCCTTATACCAAGCAATTCAAGAACTCTGCTACCATGAACACAAGCAATTCCAGACTAATGGAGAGTGTGCATTTTGAGATTCCCCTCGATGTCCAAGAGGGATGCGTTCAGGGACCTGCTGATGATGCACACCAAGGCCTGCCAAATGGTTGTGGACTCATCCAAGGTGACAGCAGCAACATTGTCAAGCAAGACTGGGTCAGCAACCTCAGCTTCCTTGAGAGAACAGGTGCAGATGGACATGACAGTCGCGCTCTGATCCTCACCCTTCAAGATCAAGGGACCTAGCACCTTCTCAAAGGCACACTGCTTGACCAATGCCATCCTCTTCACTGAGTTCGTCTGCGCGGCGACCAACGTAGGATTGAAACCATCCCAAGGCTTCTCCTCCCAAGGGCTAAGCATTATCCGGAGAGAAGCATATTCCCTCTGGGTCTGCAGCTTGTTCATCCTTCGAGTGAAGATGTTGAGCTTGAATTGTGGAGGGACGGTGACGTTCTCTTGCTGCACCATCTTCAAAGTCTTCATCAGGTCGTCCTCACTCGCACTGAAGACTTTCTGCGGTCCCAACACTGCCGCTTGTGCACAGATATCATGGAAAGCCTTCAACTGCAAGCCCTCCATCTGGCTGTCTTCCTTCCTCATTTTTCTCTCATAACACTTCTTCAAGCCAGTGAGAGCTCGAAGATCTTGTGAGCCGGCAAGAATGCTGCTGATGGACATCTTGTTCTTCCACTTCATGAGCTCTCCTCCTGGACATGCACAGCAATTCAAGGACAGACACTCATGACTATCTGACTTGGAACCCACCAGGAAACAGAGAAGGCTAGGCAACAGAAAGAATACGTGCAAGTGCTTGCAGCAACAAGGGGTGAATTGTTATTGCAGTGGTTTGGAGCAACTCTCTTCTCAGCCAGGCTCCTGGAGTGTCATCATCGACATCTTCCACAGCAATGCTAGTGCCCCCGCCATCACTGCCAGAAGCTTCAGGTACCATAGGGCTTGAAATGTCTCCACCTCCAGGAAGGGAATTGCTGGGAGTAGATCCGGTTGCAGTAGGTGTGCTGATGCGTGCCTCTGCAGCAGGAAGCTGATGACTAGAGTTGTCAGATGCAATGGCTCCTACACACTTCTGCTCCTTTGATGGTGTGCTCATTGCTTGCCCACCCGACTGAGCAAGTGAAACAGCTGCCACACCAACCAAGGTCATTCCTGCCTCAGCCACTGGGTTTAGCACCTCAGACCCTGCTTCCAAGTCTTCCTTGGAGGGGGCACTCACCACAAGTTTCTTCTCAATGAAGTCCTCAAGGCTCATGAGAGGGGCATGGCCGGCTGCATCCCTCTCCAAATAATCCTGTACGCCATTGTTCACCAACTGTTCTGAAGTGTGGTGGGCATAGAATCTTCCTCCTTGTTCCTGGTAGTACACACTCGCCTCGCCATAAGGGTAGAGCTCAGGCTGGTCTCACTCTGCACAATGAGTTTCGCCTTTCTGTGAGGGCTGCTCATGTCCTGGAAGCCATAGACAAGCTCAATGCCATCGCCGTTCCAAGCAGCGACAGTGAAACAGGGCAGGTTCTTCAGGGCAATCTTGCTAATTCGAGCACTCTTGGTTACCTTCCGGAGTTCCTTTTCACTCAACACAGTCATGGTCCTCTCAACTTGTAACATGATCTTCTCAGACTTACGCACTGCTTCAGGTTTGCAATCAGCTGTACCTTGTCCATGTTTGACAGCTCTGGCCTTAGCGACCATGCTTGCAACCTCCTTGGACTCATGATGCTTCGAACAGAGCTCACTCCAATCATAGTAGACGAAGGCACGCTCCCAGAGCTCCCAACAATCTTGGCAAGCAGAATTCTGAGGCACACGTGCTCCGTCCTGCCCTTGGGCATAGAGCGCCCATGGTGTACCATCCTCACAGGGACAAGGTACAATTAGTTCAAAACACAAATGATCCGCCCCTTAGCTGCATAGGCTTCACTTGTACCCTTCCATATACTTGCAACATGTAAGGGCAGATCTTGGAGCGACCAAAACACCGGAGTTGCAGCGCACTGAAAGATTCCATGTGTCGAGTGGTCTTCACAAGCAGGTCTTTCAAGCAAAGGGCACCATGAAAATTTCTAGAACAAGAGGAAAGTGATCTATTACAGCAGGATTCTTGTCTCTCTATGCAAGAGTGTCCCACCACAGCAAGTATCCTCTGAAGACTTCTTGCAAAGAGCACAAACTCTGTCTCCACCAAACTCAATCTTCAGTCTCTTCGCAGGCACTGCACTGGTGGGCTTACTTCGAGGTTTCGCTTTGCCACCAATGGACACCACACTACTGCTGCCCTTAGCTTTCTTACTTCGATCTGAGGTCGTGGACATCTCTCTAGTTGGCTGCTAGCTTTGCTCGACTCAGACTTGCGAGGGCCAGGCTTGTAGCTCTGAAATAGCTGCCAGAACACTCCTTGTTCAAGAAAAACATCAGAACGTACTCTTCTCCTGATTTATACCGAAATCTTTTTGGGGACCCAGAAAGTTCGATGACGCTCCAACCATCACTTCCCATACAAAACCAGTCTATCCCAACGTAGCTGTTCACTGATGTCTTCGCACACCAAAGCACTCTCAGTGCCATCAAGAGAATGAAAAGAATGAAAGCACACTTGGAAACAATGCAAGGCACAACCTGCAAGCATTCTCGTGCTCAAAGATTGAGGTGGAGCAGAGGACTCAAGTAGCAGAGTCGGTTGAACATCTGGCTACTTCTATGCTGTCCACACTATGACTCGTTTTCTCTTTTCAAGAATGTGTTCATTTCTTTCTCCTCGGTTATATGTGTGTTTTGAAATTGATTTGGGCATTCGGTTCAAGCATTAGATTGCATTCTACTTAGTTGTAAGATAGAAAATCAAACATTTTACAACCATAAAGAACACACCAACACAAAATGAATTCAATGGCAATTCTGAAGAAAAACAAAATTGTCCTACCATTAGGCATGGTTTCCTCTCAAAATAGCTTCAAAAGTTTTCGATTCATGCTCGGCTTTCTCTGAGAAGATTTGTTCCTGGCCCCTTATCACAGTTCGAAACTGATTCACTGCCAGATCCTCAGAGGAAAGCAGATCTGAAGCTCCCCACAACTCCCCTAGACCCACACCAAAATGACGGAATAAAAGTAGATTGGCTCTGGCGACATTCGTTTTTTTGGAACTGTCAGATGGCAAGTAGAGTTGGTTCCTCCCAATCGTGTGTTGGAAAGAGACTCGGCAGGGTCAGATACCAGACACGGTGTGTAGGTAAGAGACTCAAAAGAGACTCAAAAGAGACTCAAATCTGTAAAACTCAAACACATGAGACCTACTTCATTGTAACGTCTTGTTCAAAAGAAAATATTGAGAGTTAGTTTTCATGACATTCTTGTTGTAAAGCAGGGACAGCATTGCTAGATGTGGCTTCCAATGATGTAGTCATTCAGAAGCACAAAATGCTCTTCATTTTTTTGGGGGGTGTGGTGGGTGTCCAAAAAAGAAGACTACTCTTTTTATAAAAAAATTCGCTCACTTTGTGTAGCATGTTGTCTGGAATCTGGATGTGGAAGCAATGCAAACAAGTAGAAGCCCAATCGCACTGACCTTTATGCCCTCACATAAGGCCCACAAGAGTCTCAGGCTCCTCTAGTTCAATGGCCTCTTGTGCTCTTTCCAGAGCCAACATGTCCCTACCTTCCTGACTCTCCTTCAGAAGTTCTCTAAGGAAACTTCTTTGAAGATGAGGAAAATTCCAACGGTTCCTGTCCATGTGCTCCTGCTTACTATGCACAAGAGTGCCAAGATTCAACCATGCAATGAGAAAGGCAACTGGTCGACCAGCTGTTAGACACGCTGATCCCTTGGTCCTTCTCCCACGAGCAGTGCGTGTTAAAACGCATCTGTGGTGGCAACTGCACACAGCTTCAAAACTCTCTTTGGAACTGTGGTAGGCAAGCCTACCACCAGGAAATGACAGGGCGGCCAGAGCAGATTCTTGAATGCCTCTGAGTGGAGCAACAATTCCTCGAGTAAGTGGAGCAGCATTAGCTCCTGTCGCCTCTGAACCCACAACACTAGTTGTTGCCTCCTCCAAATTCGCTGCAGTGACTGAACCTTTGGGAACTTCAGAGGGCTCTGTTTCAGGCTTAGCACTAGAAGCAGCTCCAGCCATGGGATCGACCTTCCTCTGATGCGTCCTATCGGCTCGAGATCTCAAGCCTTCCATAGCTTCGGCCCTCAGGAGCAATTCATAGTTGGCTGAAGCCTCCTCTGACTCATCAGCCTGGTCGTCCAATACCTCTGCATTCTCAGAGCCAGAACCCCCCATAGAGTCGTCAACATCGTCGTCTTCTTCCGGAACAGCAACAGTAGCAGCCATGTCTGTTGCAGACTGATTGTTTCGCTTTGGCCTCTGTGTTTGTGAGGGCCTTCTCTGTCTCTTTGGTGCTGGCCATAACTTCTTCAAGCAGATACCATTGTTCTGAGCAGCAAATGCCACTGCGGTGATCTTGCCAGGGATAAAGCTGGGAAGCACTCTGGATGTTTCCTCCAATTTCCACCAAGCCAGCTCCCAATGACAAGAATGGCAAAGGCACTTCACTGCTTGGTAGTCTGTATGGAACACTGTGGCAGCCTGCAAACAACGTTCAAGTGCTCTCAGATCTCACATTTCAACGTTTTTGCAATGATCCACTTTGAAACCCAAAAAGACCCTTCCCCAACAACAAATGCACTAGAACACTTTTCTGGACATGCAGGCAGACTTCGGTTCAGAGGATGCTATAGATGGACATACATGTGAAGCTTTTTGCGTGTGTGATGAAGATGGAACTTGGTTGAGAAACAACTAGGTTTGTACATCTTTTCAGGTAACACACCATCAGGGATGCCTGCAAGGCAACTCTCAGTAGAATCCCTCCATCCATCAATTCCTCAGGGTCATGAAGGAGCCTCTTAAGTGCTAAGACTTTGGCTTTGTAGGGACTGAAACTCATGGCTCCGACATGAAACCAGAACTCGACTGGGGAATGGCTGCACTCATCACCACAAGGCAGGGATTTGTGGCAAGAGAACACAATAAGCCCAGCTGCAAGAGTTGCCCTTGCAACCTTCTCTGCAAAGGTCGCCTTCATCTCCTTCAGCAACACACCTCTCATTTTGTGTCTTGTCTGCCCCAAGCCACTACAAATGCAACATCCCGCTTTCCTGCACATGGAGCTCTGTTTTGTCCCCCCAGAGATGCTTTGAGAAGCTCCCTCTGAGATGGTCTCGTGTTTTTGCTGCCATTCTTGCTGCACAGCCTTGGGCACATTGCAACTAAAAGAAGTTGCTGAAGCCCACGCCATGGTTTGAGCGGTCCTTGAAGCGGCCATGTTGTTCCACCAAAATACTGCTCCTTCTGATGAAGGCAGCACCTTCAGATCATCCCACACCAGAGGAATTTGTGGCAAATCAGTTTTGAGTTTATACAATGCAGCTCTGCCAGCCTCCTCAGCATACTTGTCCAATGTTGAGTCTTGCCAGGCATCATCCAATTGTTGTTGCTGATTTTCCTCCCAAAGGTGCCTCCTCACAATCTGGCCAATCTTCTTGACACTCTCCCCTGAAGTCATCAGTGCCAAGTCAAGGGCTTGCTTGCTGTGTTTAAGGGTCTTTGTTCGGCGCCACAGATTCACTCTCCTCATGACAACTTGTTGCTTCTTCAAAGCACTCGATTTCAAGCCAAAGCTGCCAGAAGTCCTCGTATCTTTCTTGACAGCCATTGCAGCTGCTGCCATAGCCGTTGCTGTTTGGAATCTTTCTGAGTTGCATGCCTTGGCCTCTTTGTAAGTCTTGGCAAGGTGAGAGAGAGAGGGTGTCCCCTGCTGGCCAAAGGACTCCAATCTGATCCAAGCCCTCCATACACCAGCATAGTTCTTGTTCTTCTCCTGGCGCACAGCCTCAATGAAGTCAAGGGCTAAGACATGCTTGTATATTGTGAATATAGCAACAACATGTCATACAGTGTCGTGACCATGGCCCTTGCTGAAATGTCATGTCTTTTCAAACTGCCTTCGCTGCTCTCAATTGACATGAAATGTTTCTTCAAGGTTTCTGGGTGGGAGTGTACCAAGTGAGACACCAAGAACTTGACAAGTGTGTCTGACAGAGAGTAGACATAAGCAGACAGAACAGAAGAAGATTTTTGCAAGGCCCAAGGGCACTAAGCAAGGCGCAGTCATTTTCCTCTTCCCTGGTTTGCGAGCAGCTGAAGCCAATGACTTTGAACAAGCCTTCATATTTGCCAGCATCTGTCGCCTGCACCCCTGCAGAAGAAATTCAGCAGATAGAGTGGAGAGTGACATTGTCCATGTCTGCAAGCTCCTCCCCACAAGCAATCTTCTCAAAGAACTGTGTCTTGACTCAATGGGCGCTGTGTTGGTGGAGGCACCCACTGCATGTGCCTGAAGCACTTGCCGGAATTCACTACCTGCAAGGGAAGGAAATGCCTTCATTATAGACCTGGACCAATCATCCAGCAAGCAATCTTCTGTTTGAGAGACAAGCTCTGCCAAAGCAGGCTCATGTAGCAACTTGAAGAAGGTGAATGGTGGCAACAGATGGGTCGCAACCAAGTCACAATGAATGAGGCACCCTTGTTTTGAGAGCACTCTGAACACAGATGCCCTAAATGTCACAGAGTGCATCCTCTCCTCTACCAGCTTCCATTCTGCAGGGTCCATGAAGAGCTTCTCCAGGGATGAAAAGTATGCCTTCTCTAACTTGTTCTGGGCAGCTATAGTAATCATGAAGTCCCTCTGGTAACCAACATTCCCAGACATAAGTTCCCTTGCTTGGGTGGCTCTCTGCAATTTCTCCCAAGCCATGGATGACAACTGAAGCTGGGAATTGAGCAACTTGACCAAAGGAGCCATGCTGACCCTGAACAAGACCAACACTGAGAAAGGCTTTTTGGATAGCCAGGTGGCAGCTTTCTGTCGATCTTGGGCATGCTGCTCAGGAGACCTGTGCTTCTCAATCTCACTGGAAGATAGGACAAATTCAATGCTCTGCTGTGCAGCCAACCCTTCCTCATTGGAGACAAATTCTAAAGAGTTGCTGGCAACATGCTGTACTTCTGTGGACTCCACATGTGTAGAGTCATTGACCACCACATCATCAGAACATCCAGCTTGACCAACAACATTGCCTCTCAAGGTAGCTCTACTGAAGGCCTGCATGAATCTCACCCAAGAGCCCGAGAGTAGGCAATGGATGCCCTCCAATCTTCCTACCTCCTCTATGGCCAAGTCGCATCCTGTCCACCTATGGCGGGCAAAGAGATGTGGTTTGCTGCCAGTCAGAACAAAACACAAAGATGAAGTGAGGAGTGTGGCAATATCCGCTGCTCTCACTGTCCCCTTCACCTCCAAAGGAAGATACACCTCAACCTCAGGGTTGCTCCACAATCCATTTGGTAGGCGACTCAGCAGGACTCTGTTGAGCAGAAGCTTTGCACCTGTGGTCATAAATGTTTGCAGGAAGGCTTCTCTGTATTCCTGAGCTGCAAGAGGTGGAGGTCCATACATGATCTTCAGTCTGGCTTCAATCTCTTGACGCAATGCTCTTCTGAACACCATCATATTTGAGCCACTCCTCAAGGCTAGGGAAACATTCAGAAGTCCCGACACATCTGTTGCCAATAGTCCATCATAGGTCTTTGCAAAGGCCCTTGAGCTTGCATGTATTTCACAGTCCAAACTCAAGCTAGTCCAGTTCCAGGGTTCTCTTTCATTCTGGATGCCTTGCTCTGCAAGCTTGTTGTAGCTAGCTTGGTCGCTGCTGACAACTCTGGTCTTGAGGCAGAAGTCATTCGACAGCGGTGTGCACGCCGACAGTCTTCTCAGAGCTTCCATCAACACCATGGCATTGTTCTTCTCCATGACCTGCAATTGGCAAGGCACCTCTCCAAAGA
>JAAMXW010049165.1:0-10144 GCA_019702695.1 Amphidinium carterae
TGGCATTGGAGTTGGAATTCATTGTTCTCAACGAGGTCTCGTTCATCTTCGGTCTCGACTGAAGATGTGTCGACTCCTCGGCTTGTGAATAGGACCACAGACTTGGCTACGGAGCAGCCCCGACAGCCGTACTACTATGAGTACTACCTGTACCACTACTATGGCTCAGATGATGTGATCTACGAGAACTACCATGTCTACCACGAGTACTACTCATCGGATGAGAACATGACGCAGCCCGCATCCTCACTCAGTCGGAGCTATGGTGTGTACTACGGATACACGTTCTACAGCGGAGGCGACTATGATGGACACACTGGATATTACCATGCTGGGAACCGCTCCGTCTCGACTTTTGCCACAATGAAGAGATGGTTCCTTGGAGAGGAACCCAACCAAAGCTCTGTCCCTGATGCCGTGCGTTGTGCTGTGGCTGCCATCCAGGAGCCATACTACTACCAATACCGTCTGTATCCCTACTACTACAGCGGCGGCAACTACGGTGACTACGAGTACAACGGCTACTACATGGCATATGTGTACTACATTGATGATGTGAAGGATGACTGCGCCACACAGATCGTGCAGGCCTATGGTGAGCACTACTACACCTACCATGAGTATGACGGAGTTGACCAAGCAACAAAAAGCACAAGCCCTTGGTCTCTGACAACTTTGGTCGATGTGTTGACCTTAGACCCTGGCTCCGCCCTTAGTGATGTGATCAGCGCGATGGTGTACTGGAAGGATGATGACACCCAGAAGACCAGCTATGGCTACTACTCCTACTACGGGGCCCGTGACGGATCTGAGCGTGATGCTGAGTGGACCTATGGCTGCAACCCATTGGTCTGGGCCCTCGCAGTTGCGTCCTCGCTGGGGTGGTGGAAGTTTATCCAGCACTTTCGTGCCCTACTTGCCAGGACCGCATACCTTCGCAGACTTTGTCGTATGGTTGCCGACGAGTCTTCACGGGATCTTCGCGCTGCCGTCACCATCCTGGTGACGTGCCTATGTGATTTGCTGTTGCTAATCGTGAGACGAATTCCATACCGACCGTGTAGACGCCTGGCGCGCAAGTGCATTCTTAGAGCTCGTAGCGTTGTGCAGAACTTGGAGCAAGCTGAGAAGGCAGAGGAAGGTCCTGAGGTCACAGGAGCTACAGTAGGTTACCGCCCCCTATTTGCGATTCAGCAAGGTGGCCTGTACCAGCGCTCTAGACTGGTGGCGAAGACTGCAATCTGGGGTGGGCGCAGGAGATGGATGGCTGTCCGCACAAATCGGGTGTCAGTGCAGTTCAACCCGAGGCGAGCAGGCGAATGTCTGTTCCAGGCGTTTGGACACCTGGCCAAGAAGCGTGGCTACACCAGGGTCAGTTCCAAGATCCTTCGAGCCCAAGTGCGCGACAAACTGCAGCATCTTTGGTCCAGCGGTGCAACAGTGGCGGGACATAGTGTGGAGCACTGGGCTGCCAAGCTCAACTTCTCCACCGTGGACTTCATCAACACTGTCGCAAGCAGCAGAAGCTGCCCCAACCCTCGTTGGGGGAACACGTTGGATCTCTTCATCCTGGCTGAGCTCTACGATATATTTGAACCAAGTGCTCATGACCTCCAACCACTCCGCCGAGAGACACGCCAGGAACACACTTGTCGTTGCGTGGAAGGCCAGTCACTTTTTCATCTTAAAGTTGCCCAGCCGCCTACGCATGCGGAGTCAGCTCCCCCTAAGCAGACATGGTAAAGGGGCATCGTCTGTGAAAAGGTCCAGCCCTCGTGCACAGCGCTTCTCGCGAACAAAAGTTGTGCGCAATCAACAGATGCTCGTGGTAGATGGCGGAGGCCATGTAGCTGGCACCCATACGCGCAGAGCCTATTCTACTGAGGCGGCATCGATGGGTGAAGGCCACATGTGTGATGCGTTCAAGCTTGTCTCCACGGGTGTTGTCTTGTCGGATGATGGGTTCTTGACCAGCGATGTGTACCATGCAAACAAGGAGCACAATGTATCGCAGAATGTGAGTGCAGCCTTCCTGGACAATGAGTTCGTGGCCCGTGACATGTACTGCGCAAATAATGAGAGTAGGGCAACGGGCAGCACGCAGGTATTGAGAGGTGTCGCTGCTGGCATTGATAACATGGATGCAGACACTACAGGTTGCCCCATGACAACAGTGAGCCAACATCACGAGTCCAACATGTTCGCGCCTGAGTACGTGGGTGTTGACCTGTCGCCTGATGTGTTCGAGCCTAGTGATGAGTTCCGCCCAGGTTCTGGCTCGGCCGTGCACATGTATGTATTGGCTGACGGGGGAGGCAAAAGGGCCTACCCCTTCGCAGGCTACACTGAGGCCATGCATCAAGCTGGTGATGAGGAAGCCGCTCGCAAGTTGGCCGAAGCTTTTCGCAGTCGCCCAGTTGTGCTCGTGGCACACGGGTCTTTCTGCCCAGTCCACCTTGGTCACGTGCACATGATGGCATGTGCCAAGGAGAGAATGGAGGAGGCCGGCTTTGTCGTGCAGGCTGGCATCATGGCGATCGCGAACAAGAAGTGGGTACAATCCAAGGGTGTGGCTAGCTTAGACGACGATGTGAGAGTCCGCCTCATAGATGCACTTTGCAGGGAGCAGCAGCAAGGTTGGATCAAAGCGGACATCCGTGGCACAGAGTACAAATCGTACTGGCAGATGCGGGGCCTCCTTGGACCAGAACATCCTGGATGTACGTTTTTCGGAGTGTGGGGGTCTGATTACGTTGGCACCACATTCCCGCAAGGTCCATCCATCTGCGTTGTAAGACACGGATACCATGGACCATTGCAAGCAGTGGACCAGCATCATTACGTCGCATTGGAGACCATTGAGCACGATTTCTCTTCAAGCGCTCTTCGCAAAGCCATCATTGCCGGTGATCGTCGACGAGTTGGTGCTATGACCCACCCGTCTTTGACGTTTGTTATGATGGGCGTCTATTCGACAGATGAACATGAGCGTCAAGCCGCACTCGCTGAGCTTACAACATTGGAATGCCAAGAGACGGACTCTGGCTCATCTAGCCCAATAATGGCGCGCCAAGCACCGCATGCAGGCCATGGACAAGTTGGTCAAGCTCAACGTCAACGCCAAGCTCCAGCTCAAGCTCAACCTCGGCCACATCATGTTGCTGCTGCTGCCACTAGCAGGCCCAACCCAGGCGCCGCATCATCGTCACACGAAGGCGCACAACCTCGACAAGCTGGGGCAGCTACCCCCAAGAGAGCGGTCCAAGTGGTTCCGAAGTCGGCACCTGCTGAACGAAGTGTGACAGTGATACAGACGCCACGATTGGAGACGGTTGAGATGCAGGTTGGCCCGCTGAACAATGTGTACCCACCTGTTGTGACGCAGGTTCCCACTGCCGTGCCCAAGCTCACGCCGGAAGGCACTGCATCTAAGGCTGCAGCTCCCAGGATGGTGCCAGCTAAATCCATGCCAAAACGAAGAGTCACACTGCGTGAGACGACCCCGTTGCAGACAGTGCCTACACCACCACCACAGCCCGCGCAGCGCGACCGTAGACTTCCACTCGCCAGGCGCCGAAAGTATGGTCCAGTGGTACCACACAACTTGGTGATTCATTCTCCTCCCGTGAGTGGTCACCAGCCCCCTACCGTGCAATTCCTAGCCAAAATACCGATTGAGGAGGCCTGCGCGCTTATAGGTGAAGCAATGGCCACCATGTTGCGGCGAGACATCATCCGGTACACAGTTCAGCGGAGTGGCGATGGCAACATGGATGTTGTCAACATGTACCTTGGCAATGACAATGTCAACAGCAGCGTGCTTTCTTTCCCGGATGGTGAACAAGCCCAGGCCATTGCAATACCACTTGCCAAATTGGGGGATCAGCTTGGCTGGGTATGCTTGGAGGGCTGGCTTGCAGACTATCAGTTCGCTTTCCTTGAGTTCACCCATGTCAGGCAGCACCTGAAGACCATGATCCGCTACATCATGCAGGGCATCAAAGCCAGATGCTCGCTCTGCCGGCCGGCTGTTGCATTTTTCTCAGTGCACCACCTCTATCATCATGTCAAATTCTTTGTGGAGCCGATCGTTCCCTGCTCGAAGGCCCGCATGGCTGAGGAGCTCAACAGCTTGTTCAACAGCTCGGTTGTAGTTGCGGCAGCGGCAGTCCCTGCGGAGTGCATGTTTGCAAGCATGCAACTGTACATGTGCGCGGCAGGTTCATTGGATGACTCTGATGATGATGGCGCGACAGACGCTGGTGAAGTGCAGCTCACCGCAGGAGGCGCAAATGGGCATCATTCTACGACCACCCATGCCGTAGCTAACCCTGGAGAGCTTCAAGAGATGATTGAGCGGTACTTTGATGACGATGATGGGGTGCCAGCATCAAGGCCATCCCCTCTGCAGCTCGATCTTGACCCTTACGACGGCCCATGGATACTTTGCTTTCTGACCACGATCAGGCGACAACTATTGGCCTGGAGACCAGACCTTGCAGTATGGAAGCAGTACATTCGATCACCGCCAGCGAGAAGTCAGTCCCCAGTGGTTCACCTCCTGCGTAACCCTGCTCAGCTCCAGACCATGATTGATGACTACCTTGAAGGAGACGACGAGCAGGACGCATCGCCCATTGAGAGGCCACAACCTCTCCATCTCGACTTTGGCTACTATGAGCACCCCTGGATCGCTTGGTTTCTAGTCCTGATCAGGCGTCAGTTGCTAAATTGGAGGCCAGCCCTTGACGTGTGGACTCAGTACAACCGGTCCCCACCACTTGCACCGATTGCGCAGCTATGTCAAGGTGGCAGCCTGATGCAGCGCTCAGGCCTGGTATTTGTCCTGGTTCATCGCCTTGGCATTTCTGAGATGCATGTTGTCCATGGCAGGCCGTGGGTAACCAATTGTAAAAGCCAGAGTGACGCTGAAGGTGCTCCTCTCCACGACATCGTTGTTCCCCAGCTCTCCAATGTGTACAAGCGCTGCGGCCAAGATGATGTCTACAGCCACGGCGCCCACAATCCTGAGATGCGTGTTGTCCTTGGCAGGCCGTGGGTGACCAATTGTGAAAGCCAGAGTGACGCTGAAGGTGCCCACCTCCATGGCATCGTTGGTCCCCAGCTCCCCAATGTGTACAAGTGCAGCGGCCAAGATGATGTCTACAGCCACGGCGCCCACAATTCTGAGATGCGTGTTGTCTTTGACAGGCCGTGGGTGACCAATTGTGGAAGCCAGAGTGATGCGGAAGATGTCCCTCGGCATGGCATCGTTGTTCTCCAGCTCTCTAATGCGTACGAGCACAGCACCCGCAATGATGTGTACAGACACGGCGCCCATAATGATGTGAACATGCTGCGTAGTGAGGATGCAGTCTCGTGTCCAGCCTTGCCAATAATGTGCGTGAGAACAAAGTCCAGCAGTGCACCCCGTGAGAGACTTCCTGCTTTGTTGGTCTTACTAGCTATTCTTGGCACGTTCGTTTGCTTGCGATCATCAGGTCTTGGCAGTCTTCCCAACTTAGTGACGCTTTGGTGTTCAGTGCCTGTTGTGCCCCAAGACGAGTTCACTCACCCCAACCCGTGCCACCGTCCAGCAATGCACATGTATCAAGGAGGAACCAAGGGAAGAGGTCTTACTCCCCTTCATGTACGACAGCAAACCAAAAACCTCAAGAAACAGCCGTGCACGAAGGCTGTGATCAGCCTCTCCTCTGATGGGTTTTCGCCCATCATGGTTCCCCCAGACAGACCAAGCACGCCAGCCAGTGTCATGGAAGTTGACTCCACTTTCACACCGGCCAGCCCGCCCAGCCGGGTCTGTCTGCCTGTGAGTACCGCCGCGGGCGATCAAGCGCCCACTGCTGGCTGCCCCCGCAGAATCTCGCACATTGAGGCGATGCGCGAGCAGCTGTGGCACCGTGACGTGCATGTCTCTGCTCAGTCATTAGTCCGGCAGCTGGAGAAGTACTTGGCCGCTGAAATGACCACCGCCGCTGGTTGGGTCAGACTTGCACAGGAGGTACAATTCGTTGACCAGTGCCTTAACCACCCGGCGAACCTGAAGTCAGATTTCTCGTCATGTTGTTATTTCCTGCGGGGCATGCTGTTTGACCTTGCCATTCTGTCCATTGAGTTAGACATCAGCATTATGGTGCGAACATCATGCAAGTTGTGCCTGCTTTGTACAGGGTCTGAGCCTCAGGTCATCCTTACCCTGAATTCCGCGACCTTGGACTTTGACTCACAGTGGGGTCTTCTTGTAGACTCGCAGTCCTCTGAGCCCCAACAGCCAGACCCTGTATGGAACTTTGGCATCCACAGCCAAGTGGTAGACTTGTTTCGTCAGTGCGACATGGCAACGCTTCCCAAGCAAGGGATTGCACTCGCCCCCGAGGACAAGGATGCTGTATGCTCACCATGGCTGCGGTCGCTCCTTATGTCTGACACCGTGCCGTGGAAGGATCCACTTCCGGATGACGAGCATTTGATTTGTGAGGGTGGAGGCTCTCGTGCACATGCGGAGCACGCCCACCTCGCAGATGACACAGACGATGAACTTCCACTCACTCTGTTAGCACGTGGCAGCGATGATCCTCCACCGGATGCTGGTGGGCCTGCGCGAGCTCTACACATCAGCTATCATGCCAAGTTCCCTGGAGGCAGAGCGGAGTATTCTCAACCTCTATGGCCCCATTGTTGCTGGTCTGAAGTTCAGCGTGAACTCAACCGAGCGGTCCGCCGCAAAATGTCCACATGGTGGCTCTACTTCCAAGGGGTCCCACTGGACCCGGAGGCCCTTGTACCCAGTGCTACTTCCCCCTACGATCATGTTCGTGGAGAATTGCGCAAGCTGGCGCAGCCACTGAACTTCCAGGAATTGCGCGCGAATGGTATGTTATGTGTGCCCAGCGGGCCTACGCACACAGGCATGTTCAACACGCCCATTGAGGCGCGCTTGGTGTATACAACAGCGGCTCCAGCAGGACTACCACAGAACTTCCCTCGCCCTTGTCTTGTTGCAGACGACTACGACACCTCGGGTGATGACAGCCATCACCCTACGCCGATCATGGCAGAACAGCCAGGTGATGATGAGATGTCCCTCGCACCGACAGAGTGCTACACAAGTGAGGAGATCCCGCAGGTACCAGATGTGGATGCTCCGCCAGCACCTGCCGATGCCGATGCTGACTCTGAGGACGATCCTCAGGGGAGACTCTTCAACGTATGGGTCAAACGCGTCAACAGTGATGGCCAACCTGCGCCCAAGGCTGGCATTCTCAGGCTCACCATGGAAAAGGGTGACACTACCATTCAGTTGCGAGACTCCATCCGCAGAAGATTGAAGCTGCACCCCAACCGCTTGACGCTTATGCACGCCGATGAACACACACTCCTTCCTGATGACTTGGACATATGGGGTGCCAGAAAGAAGATTGCTCTTGCTGTGGTGTATGGTCGCCGGGAAGTCACCACAGTCAACCACGACGCTTCACATGGTATGGAAGGCACTGGCACAGGCCACATCGAAGACGGCACTGTTGTGGCCGCCCGCCTTGTCGCGTCAGATTATGATGACAGCATAGACGATGACCTTCCCAGTTCTGACGGTGATAGTGATCCTATGCAGCAACTCCGTGAGGACACAGAGAACAGCAGCGTAGCGCATGACAGCCTCTACAGCAGTCCCCGCTCACCAGCAGATTCCTCCAATGGCGATGCCTTTGACGGCGAGGTAGACCCTAGAGGACCAGTCCCTCTTATCTTGCAATCTGGTGCGGGAAAAGGCCACCGCGTTACACACAACAGTGTCGTTGACGCCGCGCTAGACAAGCTTATTGGTGATCTAGGGCGCACACCTCAGGGTCTGCTAATTGAGCACCAATGCGCTCGCCGCATCTTGGAGACGGACCCCAAAGCCACGAGAGCGATCTTCCAAGCTATCAGTCCTGCACAGAGAGCTGCAGCTTTTGCTGCAGCGCTGGGAAGGGCCGGCCTTGTGGCTTATTCGGAAGGCATGATTGCCGCACAGCGACATTTCGAAGCGCAGACTGACAGCAAACCTCCAGAGGATCTTAGTCCGCCCGCGCATTGCGCTGAGGGTGACATTGCAGTGTCCGGCGAAGGATCCAGTGCCCCACCTTTGGCCGTCAAAAAGCGGGGACGACCTCCTCTGAATGGTAACGCCAGCACGTCTGCCCAGACATCGCAGCCACGGCCTGCTGTGGCACCGCCCAAAGCTATTGATGATCAGGTATGCCGTGAACTGCTTGACCGCTTGAGTCACCTCGAACAATGGGCCCATGGTGTTGATGAAACCCTGATTGCACAGGCTCAGGCTGCGACGGATGCCAATCGCCCTGTGGAAGGACGCAAGCAACATAGAGGTGGCCTTGAAGCTGGCACTGAAGCTGACAGCTCCAGCACTGTTCCCCAGCGTGTAGCCGACATTGAGCATACCATCAGAACGCGTGACGCAGGCGAGTTGCAGAGTGACAGGTGCCATAGACGGCTTGCTGATGTGGAGGCCAGCGTGAAGAATGTCCTCGAGCAGCTGGCATCACTCAAACTCAAACCGGTTGCTGAGGCACTTACCGGGGAAGACGAGGATGCGCCCAATGAGACCAGCATCAACTGGAGACTAGGCATGATTGAAGTGTCTATTGTCGCACAAGCTTCTGAGATGCTTGCTATGCAAAAGCACATTTCAGATCTGGAGAGGCAGCTCCAGTCCCACATGTCAGCTCCTTCCCCCCCTCCAGCGTGCACCGTCGTACCCCCCCCTCCGACAGCTCCTGCTACAGCGGTTAGAGGCACTGGTTCCGTGAATGACATCGCTGAGCTCCACAACAGTCTGACAAGGCTGGCCACTATTGTGCACTCTTGCTGGAATAAGCAGCAGGTCTTGGGCGAGACGCAGAACGTGGTGCTCACTCAACTTTTGCATCTCAGGCAAAGGTGTGACTACGCTGCCGCTGCGTGGTCAGCCCCGTTGCCCGGAGTTAGGTCTTGACTATGCATGTTCCCACAGGAGGCAGCCGCCGCAATGCATCCAAGCAGTATCGTTGGGGATGTTGCACTCGGCGCTTGTACAGGCCGAGTCGATGCACTTTGGGGCCGCTGCTCCCAGCATGTTGGCACTACAGACCATGCCAACTCAGAATTCGTGTCAGCCTTTATGACTGCACCTGTTTCACGGCAGTCACCGGGCTTGGTGACTGGTTCCTCGGAGCAAGCTGCATGTAGTGCAGGCCAGCTCCGCCCCTCTTTTTCAGACACACACGCCGCCATGGGAGCTTCCTGTTGTGAAGGTGCATCCGTTGACCTTCACCCAGTTGGCATTGAGGCGTGGAATTCATCCCTGGCATCTCCACGCCAGGAGTGCAACCTCGGCCAAACATCGCAGGCTAAGGCTCAGCAAAACCCCATCAACGTGTCACCAGTACAGGAATTGTCGTTCTTGTGTGACAAGCTCCACAGTGATGGCGTTGATGTTGCATGCCTACAGGAGACAAGGCTCAATCTCCCTGCAGGGTTCGCCACCAAAACGTTTGACATTATACAGAACCCCGCAATTAAGGGCATTGGAGGCCTTGTCATCGCCGTCGCAAAGAAGGATGGCCACGAAGTTTTGCAGCACAGGTGTATTGGACCTCGTGTGCTTACAGCGCTGGTGAAGATGCACGGGAAGCCTTTCTTCGTACTATGTGCACACGCACCCATCAGAAAGGCCCCTGCACAGGAGCACTTGGACTTCGCACTGGCGGTTGAAGCTGCGCTAGGTAATAAACCCAAGGCGGCGAAGCTCTTGGGAGGCGCAGACCTCAATGCAAGGGTCGCTCAGCAGGTGGACGGGATTACCATTTCTGGCCCGTTGGCCTCCAGGTGTCCGTATGCAGCCATGCACGCGAGACCGCTGATGCGGGTGCTGCAGCGACACCAGATGCACTTGGTGAACACCTTCCTGGATTCCAATGGGCTATGGGACGAGCGTGTCCGAACCGAGGTTGTCAACGGTGACTCCATTCAGAGCTCGATTGTAACCTGGCAGCACCCTCGCACTAAGCGCGAGTACCAGATTGAGGTATGCGGCGGGTAAAATGAGGGGGGGCGGCGGGTGACTGGTCTACGAAACGGGCTA
>JAAMXW010114906.1:0-10208 GCA_019702695.1 Amphidinium carterae
CCCCTCACAACAGGCAGCGTCAATCATAAGCCAACTTGGAGGAGCAGCTCGTCTTCTGGCACGTGAACTCTCACCCATGGAACTATTACATGGCGGAGTTGTTGGAGGTCAGCACATGGATCCTGTTTCCTACTTGATACATGCTTTGACAGTGAGGTTCGCACCATTGGAGGAAGAGGCAAGATTGAGATCAACAAACTCTCTTCTTGGATTCACCCGCATGTCAGGCGAGACTATCGATGCGTTACTGTCCCGCTTCGAGTTGGTGAGGATGCGGGCACAACAGGAGGGCGGAGGCATGCTTGGGGTAGAACCCCTGACGCTCATCCTCCTCAGAGCAGTTGGTGTCTCCCATCAGCAGTTCGCACAGCTGGTGCAGCCACTGGGAGGAAGGCTCCCGCAGAACGACAATGAGCTGCAACAGTTGACCACAAGCTTGCGCAGAATGGGACACATCTTCGAGCGCTATCCCCACAACATTGCGACAGGTCTCCATGGTCAGCCTACCCATCACCGTAGAGATCATCACTATGCAGATGAAGCGGGTCCGTTCGACAGCGGTGAGAATGGAGAGTGGTACAATGGAGGCTGGCCCACAACAGACCAGGATGAGTTCTACTATGGGGGAGCGCAGTTAGTGGACAGCGGAGATGAGTACCTCACAAGCACTGAGACATCTCTTGATGGAGGAGCAGATGCGGAGTCGTATCTCGCAAGCAGCATCGTCAGCGCCCCCGACCAGAACAGTGGAGAGTGGCTGTACCTACAATACACTAAAGCCAAGCAGGCATGGCGTAGACATGCCGGGAAGCCACCCAGACGATTTCGACGATCAGTACGTAAGGGCAAGGGAAAAGGCAAGACAGGCCAGATGTTCTGGTCAGAGGCGTGGAGCTTCCTATCCAAGGGCAAAGGAAAAGGCAAGAAAGGGCCTCCTAGACGGGGCAATCCGATGGGAAAGGACGGAATACAGATGAGGTGTCACAGATGTGGATCAGTAGAGCACTTAGTGAGCAGGTGCCCGATGCCCCCACCGCCAGGACAACAACAACAACAACAAGCATGTCACTCAGCAGCGGAAGCCAGTAGTTCCGGCATGCCGGCAATGAGCAGCCGTCCTGCCGACGTTGGTCATCTGAGCATGGGAAGAGGACATCAAGCGGGAGTCCTACTGAGTTCACATCTGGCTACGATGACAGACGCAGCCCCGAGTCAGAGCCAGCCAACAGCATCCATTTCATCTTCGTGGAGGGTAGTGGATGCGCTGAGCACGAGTTGGCAGTCATCAGAAACATTGCCACATGAGGCTTTCCATCCAGTTGCAGCGAACGTAGCAATGCCTGCAACTCCCCCACCGTCAACGCCGAACTACATGGGGGCAAATGCTATGACACCTAGTCCATGGCCAGACCACCGTGCAGCAGCCGAAAGATTGTTCATGGAGTACTGGTCACCTATGAGGCATCAGCCAGCTCGTGAGTACCCACCAAGTGACTACCCCTTTTCAGCAGGATCGCAGTACCAGGCACCAGCCCGTACCCCAGCAGTTGAACCAAGGACAAGAGCAGCATCGGCACCTACGAGGGTAGCGAGACGGGAAGTGAGTCGACAGACAGCCCGCAGGTTAGCAGAAGCGTCTGCGACTGCACAGCGAGCAGCTAGCCTGGCTCCACCGCTGAGACCACCATCGCCTACTACACCTACGGGACCTACATTCTTGGTTGGTGCCTTGCAAGGAGTGGCATCCGCAGTGCAGGCCTCATCTGCACGACGAGCCAATAGCTCTAGTCGTCAGCCCCATCTCCCACCACAGGCTATGCAGACAGGTCCGTTCCCAGAGACCACCATGGAATCACCTGCAGAAGCCAGCGAGACGTCGAGCGTTGTGGAGACCCCAGTTCACTACGATGGTGACATGACGCAATGCGCACTGTGTCTTAGTGACTTCGAGGCTCATCAGAGGGTGTGCCGATTGCCATGCCGCCATGTGTTCCACACGACATGCTTCGAACAGTTGCTGAATCACCACAACGGAAGCCCTCAGACTACAGCCTATCCAAGTTGCCCAAACTGTAGAGGCTCCGGAAGAATTGTTGCAATGTGGAATGTAGTGCCAGTCACCAGTCTTGACACCCCAAGAGAGCAAGCGGGAATGGTGACACCACCGGCGAGGTCACCCATGCATTCAGATGCCGAGTTCAGTACACCCCAACCAGAAGGTCACTCCCAGACATTTGCATGGATGCCAGTAGATCTAGCCTATCTTGCATCCACTTCGGATGCCATGGGCTTGCTTGTAGATCCAGGCAGTTGGGGCAACCTTTCAGGAGATCGATGGATAGCTGAAGCAGGTAGGCGAGCAGAACAGTATGGCAAGCATCTACAATGGGAAAAGAGAGCAACTGCCCTTCGTGTTGGAGGAGTAGGTAAGACTACTGACGAGGTCGAGTTCAACGCTACTGTTCCAGTGACACTCATTGATTCGATGGGTTCTGTAGAGGAAGGGTCATTCAAGACACCAGTACTGGAGAAGTCACATTGCCCCGCGCTGTTGGGACTACAGTCCCTCACTCAGCTTGGTGCAGTACTTGATTTGAAAGGAAGGATGCTACATGTGTGTGGTGAGTCGGAAGTTGAGATGAAGCTACCTCCAGGTTCAAGGTCGTACCCCCTCTATCAGGCTCCGAGTGGCCATCTTCATCTTCGCATCGATCAATATGAGCAAGCGGAGAGGGCAAAGCAAGCAGCAGCACTCTCCCCCGCCTACAAGCATCTTCTGGCAGACCACCTAGAACCACCTGAACCACCACCGGCAGCGCATGATGGAGTCAGACAGCGGAGCAAAGACGAGCAGATCTGGCGAGCATACGCAGCATTCCGAAACTGCCCAAGTCGGGCGACTCAGTGTTGCAATGTTCGCTGCGACGACAAGACCAAGCTCCACGTGTGTTCGACGCCCCATTGCAATCATCAAAGCTGCCCAAAGCATGGGGAGAATCGAGAAGGCGAATACTACTGTTCATGCTGCACCGATGACATCCACGTGCTGAGCCGAGTGATGTTCACCGACCATGGAAAGGGCAACAGAAAGAGTGTGAGTGCCAGCAGTGCAGAGGCTGGCACCAACCCCACATCATCCTGACGGGATCGAGCGGACCCCGTGAGCCCCGCGGAGTCCAGCAGAACAGAAAGTAGGGGCGAGGAGGCAAAGCAGCGTGCCTCCACCAGGGTGATGATGATCACCCCATATACTGCATGGCAGCAAGCATTTGAACACCCCAAGTGCTTACACCCCAAGTTCATTTTCGGCAGACGGTTCGATGGAATGTTGACGGAAGCCATTGCTACACAATACCATCTGATTCTGGTTGACTTAGTAGTGGCAACCGCACCTGACAGAGGCAGTGGCGTATCAGACCGATTGACTCAGTTGTTCCGTGCAGCACGCAGAACCAGCCCCAATGTTCACATGTTACTTGTGGGACCTCCTCACAAGTCTTGGCAGAGTGTTCAAGTAAAGCAGCTTGTCCATGAGTTGACTATGACATTCTCTACTCATGCTTGGTGTGGCCTTCTTCCAAGGAATGTCTTTGAAGGACATCCGACCAGTCGCAGGTACACTATAGCCAGCACTTGCGCACTTGCAGATACGCTGTGCAGAGGATGTAGTACACATGGAACGTCCAGCATGGAAGGAGCCATTCGCTCCATGTACGAGACCAAAGCCATTGCAGCCGTGTGTGCATTAGCTGAGACACTACAGCACCCAGCCCCGCATGTGCTACATGCGGCCATGACGGAACCAGACTCTCAAGCACCCAATCCGAAAGCAACAGACTCAGCTGATTCACACCCGACCCAGCAGTCAGGATTCTTCAGTGCAGACTACTACGCTGCGCGACAATGTTGGTGTGGCGACCGTGATTGCCACGACTGCTCCCGATACTTCATCACTCATGATTCCACCCCTCCCGAGAGTAGTGTGGCAGCGAGCATGAGTGATACTTTGCCACCTAGTGCACGTATAGTGCCAGGAAGGACTTGTGCCTTCCTGCACACAGTGCACACAGTGATACTTTGCCACCTAGTGCCAGGAAGGACTTGTGCCTTCCTGGACACAGCGAGAGGAGCAACCTTGTTGAAGAAGCAGACAAATTTCCAATGTGGATTCCTATGACCTCTGACTCCGCAAAAGTCCTAGATCAAGTGGAACCGATTGTGCTTGGGTACCGACCACCTCTGGCTCCCCAACGTACGAATGTGTTCAGACCTGACATGAAGGTGTGGAGTGCAACCTTTGGAGCGTACTGTGTCAGAGGCCATGGCATCACCACAGTGACAGCCGAACAGCCCGAGCTTGTGCAAGCAGTCCACAGACTTGCGCAGACAAGAAAGATCAAGACCCCATACCTCACCTTCCAGATTACGCAGGCCCCGAATGGACTAGTGATACATCGAGATGGCGCAAATGCAGGTCCTTCTGACATCCTTGCCTGTGGTCCATTCAAGGCAGGTCACCTGATGGTAGAGACCAACAGGGGAAAGACCAAATTGCCAGCGCATTTCCATTCATCAACGGAGACAGAAGAGACTCGGTTCACGAAGTACCAGATCAAGCGCAGATGGTTGAGGTTCTTGCCAACATGTTTTCACGCAGTGTCACCCCCAGAAGATGGCATCAGAGTCAGCATTACCTTGTACACGCCTAAAGCTTACAGGGATCTTTCAGATGAGGTCATGCAGCAACTTAGACACCTGGGATTCTACCCCCCGATAGCAGTCAGTCCAAGTGAAGGCCAGATAGCCATGGCCTACCCCACTGAAGCCCGTATCCGAGCCAAAGAGAAGAAGCTGCAAGGCATCGAAGTTGTCAAGAGGGTGACCACTGTCGAGCAGCACGTCGACGACATGGGCGCAGACTTGAGTGGCTTGGGCAACGGCTACGCTGATGACAGGCAGTCCTTCCTAGTGAGCGCGGATGTTGACAATGACCTTGATGATGAGCACTCGTCAGATGACTCTGATGACTACTCGGATGAGCACGGTACAGAATGGATGGAACACCACTTTATGCTTGCAAGTGAAGAGATTCATCTGAACTCACACACAACGATCTGCACAGATATGGAAGAGCTTCAGTCATTCATGCAGCGATCTCAAGCAAGATATGGTCAGTCGCATGGTATAGATGTTGTAGAGCTATGTGGAGGCAGTGCAATGACAACATCATTGGCAGTGAAGGCAGGCTTCTCTGGAGGCCGAAACTTCGACCTCCTGGTTGGAATCAACCTCAACGACCCTAGGCAACAACAGCGAATGTGGGACTACTTCCGTACAACCAGTCCGCTCTTAGCAGTGATGGCACCAACGTGCAGACCTTTTGGAGGGTGGTCTCACTACAACAGAGTGATGCATCCCACTTCATGGCAGGAGGCAATGCAGAACGCGCTCCCTCATGCCATCCTATGCAGCCAGGTAGCCATGCATCAGATTACACATGGCAGGTACTTTGCGGTGGAACAACCTAGTTCTTCAGACATGTGGGACTACGGGGAATGGCCCAAGGTGCTGAGGAACCCAGCCGTAGAGTGCATAGAGTTTCATCAATGCATGCTTGGTCTTGTGGTTGAGAACAAGCGAGTACTTAAGCCCACGGTCATAGTCTCAAACTCCCCAGAGATCATTGGCCAATTTGAGGGCCTACGGTGTGATGGCCGACACGAGCATCTTCAGCTCCAGGGTAGACATCGCACTTCCCTTGCAGAGAAGTGGCCCCATCAGTTCTGCCAGAGATTGGTCAACGGCTTAAGGAAGATCAAGCGCTGGCAGGAGAAGAGAAACCAATCCTACGCGGCCGGATCATCGTCAGCTAGTGCGGCCGTTGGACCCCCAGACCGACCAGACGATGGCGGTGCAGCAGGATCTAGAGAAGGAGCAGCTCCACTCAAGCGTACGTGGAATTGCCCAGCATGCAGGAAGCACGCTATCCGCACAGATCCAGCGCACAATAGGGACCCATTGGAGTGCAAGTACCCAGAGGTGCAGGCAATAGAGTGGTCCTGTCCGGGATGTATTGCCAGACGACCAAGGTGGCATGCAGACCATGTTTGGGGTCCGGGTTGCCGGTGGGCAGACACCCCATTGCGTATGCCACGAGGACATGCAGAGCCCAGATCAGCAGTGCCGCGACGCCATAAGGACGCCACAGCCAGACTGGGACCAGCGCCCGGAGCAGCCGATGAGAAGGATGCTACTGCAGAGGTAGCAGAGGCAGAAAGAGACCTTGAAGGAGAAGTGAGCGTCGACGACGACGACCTCGAGGCCCAGGGACCTGATCCAGATGGGGAGGACCGACGAGGGAGAGGCCCAGATAGGGCGCTCAGACATCAGCCACCAACAGAGACAGCCGCAGGACCGGGCCATGAGACCGACTGGAGTAACTTCGACATCCATTCATCACTGAGAGGACTCAGGGTAGCTCCAACTGCGGCGAAGAGAAGGATACTCCGAAGACTACACTTGAGGTGGTGGCATGCGTCTACGGGCAAGATGATGAAGCTGTTACGAGCAGCAGGAATTGCCACCGAAGTATTGCAGCTCATCCCGGCAGTAGTTGAGACGTGTACAGTGTGCAGGTCATGGCAGTCACCGGGTCCCACCTCAATGACAACAAGTACCACGCCGACAGAGTTCAACCAGCATGTGGAGATGGACCTGGTATTCATCAAGGAGATGGGAGGGACTCATGCCATGCCTATTGCGTTAGTCACTGACCGATGCACGAGGTGGATCGCCACCACCATATTGGCGAACAAGGAGGCCAAGAGTATACTCTCCGCTCTGGACCAAAGTTGGGTAGCACTGTTTGGCCCCCCGCAACACTTGCATGTTGATGGTGAGACGGGGCTGGATGGAGAGGAGAGTGACACCTGGATGCGTCTGAGAGGAATACGGAAGCACACGTTAGCGCCATCGCAGCATCCCAGGATTGGTGATGCCAAGGCCAAGGCATTGCGAGATATTGTGCACCGGATTGGAGAGCAGTTGCATCAGGATGGACACAGCCCGCCCTTTCAGAGAGTGATCGCTGAGGCAACCTTTGCATCCAACGCAATGACTACTGTTGGCAAAGCGACTCCTTACCAGGCTGTCTTGGGCCGAACACCACCACTCTTGCCGTCGACAGGGATAGACGCCGATGACTCAAGAGGGCCGGACAGTTCAGTCGCGATACACAGAACCCGTGAGTTGGCTCTCCAACAGATGGTCGAGCAAACAGCTCGAGACCGCATACTTCGAGCTCGCAAGGCTCACACGAGGGTGGCATCACAGCAGTTAGCCCTAGAAGTTGGACAAGAAGTCGAATACTGGCGAGAGACGGCAGACAAGGACGTTGGAGGATGGAGAGGTCCAGCCACCGTGACGGTCTCACAAGGTTGGAGCATGGAAGAGTTGGCTTGCGCACAATGGCGGACAGAGTGATCACTGTACGTTCCCAGGATGTCAGGCCACGCATGCAGTATTGGAGCTGCAGGTCCGTGCTGAACCCAACACATCACACGGCATGGGACAGCGTAGAAGAGCATCTGCAGTTAGTACCCCCTTCCACATCTACGCTGATTCATGAGGAAAGCCGGACTGCGCAGAAGAGAGCGTTCTGGAGAGCAGTAGAGAGTTGGGCGTGCGCAGCCCTAAACGTACACCCGATGGCAGCGCGTGCATTCCATGGTTGCCGTCAGTTGAAGGGACTACCGCCATATGCAGCAGCACTAACAGTGTGGTGGTTCATAGGCAAGCAGCATTCGCTGCAGTTCACGGATTGTCTGAGTAGTGAGCTGGACATGGACTCAGAGCTCATGGCGTCAAACCATTGGCGTAACACATGTGGAGTGCAGCTTCTGTTTGCCACCGACGACGCTGATTATCATCAGAAGGGAGCCCCAGTTGGCTCAGTGCCGGCCGCCCAAATTGAGGATCGAGACGAGGCCATGTCTTCGGCCCCTAGCACACGAGGAAGGTTGAGCACTATCCCCGAGGAGGGAAGCATTGACAGGGACAGCACCACACCCGGTGAGAACATGTTCCTAGTGCCAGGAAGGACTTGTGCCTTCCTGGACACAGTGATACCTTGCCCCAACGCTGAGGGAGTGATGAGTCACTACTTGTGTGATGATGTGACACTCCGGTGTGATGAGACCACTGGTGGAGCAATTGATAGAGCTCCGAAGACACTGCAGGACGGACAGCTAGAACTGCTCTTTGCAGGAAACGCCCAGCTGATGCTGCAAGGAGTGGACAAAACCATGCAGGGCTTCCTGGTACTGAGATGTCAGCCCGCTGGTGGAAGTCAAGGATGGAGTTACCATGAAGGATTAGCAGGCTCACAACAGAGACTCAACGTGGAGCGTGACGATGACATCTTGACCGCGTCAGAACTAGAGGAGCACTCAGACTTAGTGAAGGCTGAAATGAAGGATGAGCTCGAGAGATGGTGTGTGGAGTTCAAGGTTTGTGAGCGTAGATCGAGAGCATCGGCAACCAATGTCATCGATATCAGATGGGTGGTCCGATGGAAATACAAGCTGGGCACAGATGGGATACGACGACGAGGACTACGTGCACGACTGACAGTCAGAGGGTTCAAAGACATGAGCCCATCCAATGACGTCTTCAGTGCAACTGCGTCAAGATTGGCGCAGAGGATCGTTGTGAGCGAGAGCATGATGCATGATGATTGGCAACTGGCAGGGGTTGACATACGCAAGGCGTTCTTGCAGGGTGTCACATATGCGGAACTTGCGAAAGAAACATCATCCCCAATGAAGGAAGTGAACTTTGAGGTGCCGCCAGGCACGGTTGGCATTCTCCGCACAATTGAGGGATATCATGATTATGACCCGAAGCTGGAAGTTCTCGGCCTTCTGAAGCCAGGAACAGGGCTGAGGGATGCACCGCGTGCCTTCCAAGTCAAACTTAGACAGTCAACAGCTCGCTTTGGTTGGATAAGCAGCATTGTAGACCCAGAACTAGAGTACCTTCGTGACTCAGGCGGCAGCTTGGTTGGAGTACTGAGCAAACATGTCGACGATATAAAGTTGGCATCTACCCCTGAAGTTCGCCAGAAGTTCGTTGAGCATTTGAAGATGACCTTTGGCCAACCAGACATGGAGGTGACAACATTCTGCAACTGTGGAGTCAATCACACCTTGTCCCAGGATATGAAGACAAGGCGACTGGATCAGTTCAAGTTCATCGCTGCAATAAAGAGGTGTCCATTAGCTGGAAAATCAGATCATGAGCTCCCCGAACATGAGAGGAGACAGTTCTTGAGCAGTCTTATGACACTAGCCTATGCCACGCTAACTCGAGTTGACATCTTGCCATTCGTCACAGCACTACAGCGAGCGTGCAGTCATCCGACATATCTTCATGTCCACAGACTCAACAAACTGATCCAATATGTGCAGAAGAACCCAAAGACCATTGACTATGTAGCGCTTCCTGGAGGTTTCCTCGATCGAGTGGTTGTGTACAGCGATTCAGCATTTGCCGCTGAAGGAGCAAATGCGCGTTCCCAACGTGGTTGTGTTGTGCTACGTGTGCGTACAGCGGATTGGCCTCCAACACCGGGAGTAGCAGTCCAGTGTCATCTGATTGATTGGTCGTGTACATCACAGAGGAAGGTCACTCGCTCAACATACTCCTCAGAGCTTTTCGCTGCAACGGACGCAGTGGACTCTGGGATACTTGTCCGCGAGATTCTGAGAGAGATGCACACAGGCCAGGTCGGCCCAGAGTGGGCAAAACATGCGTGCGAGAGCCCGGCAGCAGTGCCAGTGAAGATGTCAGTCTTGATTGATGCTCAGAGTGTGTATGATTCGATCTGTTCCCCACACTCGCGAGTGCCAGCCGAGAAGTCCCAGTTACTCAATGTTGCCTGGCTCAGAGAATTGGTCGCCAATGGAACTATCCACTCATTGGAATGGGTGGACACTCGAGACATGATTGCAGACGGCTTGACTAAGGGCTGTATTCAACGTGACGCACTTGATGGAGTCATGAGCGGAAAGGTAGAGATGCAGCACCCATGCAAGAGCATGAGCCTGAGCAAGCTTGGCAAAGCTAGCTCACCATAACGGCACCAGACTTCAAGCACCCATGACAGTAGCACATCTGAGGCGTTCTGTCTGCAGATGTTGGGCCCACGA
>JAAMXW010143287.1:0-10799 GCA_019702695.1 Amphidinium carterae
AACTGCAAGAAGTTTCTCACGGAGAGGCCATCCACTCCCAGGGCCTTACGCCTGGGATACCGCCTGGCAAGCCCTTGCAGATCCACCACCGTGATGCGAGGTAGTGAGGGCCCATCCAGCGGCACTTCAATAGCTCCCTCATGGGAGCGCCAGAGAGCAACCCACTCCTCTTCCACCAGCTCGAGCGCCCGAAGGCCTGTAACCGGCAACAGTCCATCAAACAAACATCGAGGGGGAGGCGCACTAGCCCGACTAATATTGTGTGCCACTCTGCCCCCTCCCTGTACTGCCAACTGAGCGAAGCTACGCCACTCAGCCATGCTGGTCCTGGCGGCCTTGCGACCAACCTCGTCTGCGCGGGCCGCAATCGAGGATGTGAGCAATGCCCTCTCCAAGAAACCAGCCTGACCCAACTCATGCAGTAACTCTGGAAGCTTATGCTGCCTCCCGTCCAAGGACAGAGGCTGCAGATGCTCCTCTATGTCCCCCATGGGCGGACGCCCAACAACACCTCGTTTGCTGTGCAAAGCTGTGTTGGCAAGCCATCTCCACGCCACTACCGCTGGAGGCAAACGCACCGGCTTCCAAGCCTCCTCATGTTGGTGTAGTGGGACCCATACCACCTGAAGAGTCAGAAGACCTTGTTTCGAGGACGTCCTCACACGGCCATGATACCACTGCAAGTAGGCCTGCGCTGCCTGATGCCACTGCTCCCAAGCGACCCCCATCTGATCCGGAACCTCCCCATCAGTCCAACCATCCCTGTACTCAGGCATCGGCCCGATGAGCACCTCCTCAGGGTCACGAGAAGGCTTCCGTCCATTTGAACAAGTGCTCTGTCCCGTACACACAAGCTCACCTCCCACTTACTGCGGCCAATTGAGTGCTTGCAGCTCTTCCGGTGGGTTTTGCCAATCTGCTCCAATGACAAACGCCACAGACTGTGCCAGCAAGAACTCACCCAAAGCTCGATGCAAATCACGAAGTGCGGTCGAGCCTGTGCCAGCCTCCAATGCTCCCACTGGCGCATGAAGGATCCCCACGCAGTAGCATTATAACAGCGGTGAAGTGCCACTGCATCCGACTCCGACCACGGCCAGCTCGCCTCGCCCTCTGTACAGGCTGCACACTATGTACACTTTGGACACCAGTGCCAACCTGCACCTGCTCCACAACTGCTCCTGCCACCAAACTACTCTGCAACTGCCTTTGACTACTGCCTGATGACTCGAACGGTGCACATGCTCATCGAAAGTCTGCTTTCCCCAAGAAGACAGATTCAAATGCTATGCGTGTGATGCATCACCATGCCCTGTGCTGCACAGCATGCCACAAACTTCGCAAAGCACTGCCAGGCCCCCAATGGCTTGGCATCCTAGACCCCTGCATGGTCCCACATAGGAGATGTTATCCACGCAACCTGCCCCGCTGCTCAGCAGGGTCTGTCGCTTCAGGCTCTGGTGTGTTCCCTGCACGGCCACCAGATCTGGACCTGCGGTCGTCATCCTTCGCTACCTCCTGCTTGTGCGCCCCTTTGCCATCTCCAAATCCTTTACCTTGGGACGGCGGCTCCACATCCATAGCCTGTGGGAGTACAGGCGCTGGTGGAACCTGCTCAGGTCCTACTGCTGTCAATGGCGGCGGGGCCGGCTCCTCGGCACTGCCTCGCAGGTACTTTTCCCTTTCGGGTTCAGGGAGCCCATCTGCCCTACCAACTCAGTGAACACATGCAGGGCTCCGGCAATCTCACGTTAGCTTTGCACGCAAGAGAGGAGGACGATTGGAGCCCCATTACCACCTGCTCGGCGATACGCCCATCCTTCTCCTCCTTGATCTTCCACATTTCTGCCCTCGCCTTGTCCAAACGTTCAGACGCTTGCTGCAATGCCAAAGCCGCCGCCTTCTCTTCCTCCTCACCTGTCAGCTCCCGCTTGGCCACCTTGGCTAAGCGTCGTTGGAGCTGCAAGAGTTGCACCGAGAAAGGTTTCTTCCGCCTCAGCTCCGCTAAAACCTGCTCTCGCTGGACTATCTCTGGGTGTGACTCGGGTAACACCATCCTCAGTTTGACAAGTTCGCCTTGGAGTTTTTGTCGCTTTTCGTCCTCCTCATTTTCTGCTACCCCTGAGCCTGATTCCTTAGGCTCGACGGGCACGCTCGAAGTACCTGCAGAGGACGGGGTCAGCTTGGCAATCTGTAAATGTAGCGCTTTGTGCTGTTTCGCCAGCGACGCCACCATGGATTCCAACTTACCCCCTCCAGAACCCGCACCCTTGCCAGGGGAGGTCACTTTCTCAGCACCACACAGCCTACAATTTGGTCGTGACTGCCAATTATCGTCACACTCGCACTTGCCACACTGCCAATTCTGCGCTTTACCTTTGGCATTGTTGGTGGCGTACGAGCATGGGTTCTGGCTCGTCTCTCTCGCCGGTGACGCAAGTTCTGCAATGGCGCCTATGCTAATGCGGGCTGCACGCCGCGCTAGGGTCCGTACACGAGGTCTTACTAAACAGACGCTCCTGAGCCTGACGCCTGTAAGCCGATGTTTCGAAAGAGGGTCTGACTAAACTAAGCCCGGCTGTAGCTGTGTGTCGGCAGATTTACACTTTCGCTTTGCGAACTATGGCAACTGTCTTGTCGCCGCTGTCAGTTTAACGCCATGAGGGGCGGGACGCAGTTTAGAGCCATGCCCAGGCAGGCAGATTTACAACTGTAACTGGACCTGTAATTTATATGGGAACTATTCCTAAAAACAAAAACAACTGCACGTAACGATTTTTGTTGCAATGGTATCATCAACAACCTCCTCCTGACATCACAACATACCAACCTCGAGACATCCATCGAAGTATGGAATTCCAGAGACGCACGAGATGATCTGATCCTCTTCGAGTTTCTGCAGAGGTCATTGAAGGCCCACGCACACGCGCGCACACACGCACACATGCTGATTGGAGGCCAATCCTTTGTCACACCAGCCAGTGCCAATCTCTGCATCTGTTTCTGCATGATCTGCACAAACCACTACTTGACATGGATTCGTTTGCTCACTAGCAATGGCATTGGAGAGCTGATCTGCTCACCTCTGTCCACCCGAGATTCTGCTCATCAAAGTGTTTCTCCAAAGCTGGATGTAGCTCTGTCACCACATAGACGTCTGAGTTGGCATTTACAAGGCTCCTGTTGATGAGATCCTTACATGCGACCCATCAACTCTACGCATTGCACAAGACGACAGACCATGAGCTGTACGGCAATCCAGTCATAATCCCAAACAATGAGCGGCTTTGGCTTTGCATCCATTGCAGCTGCGTGAAGGCCAACACCTTCAACTGTCTGCTTACATCGCTTGAAGATGCAGATTTGAGGCTTCCTGACACTACTGCGAAGGGACAAGCAACGAACCCAAAACAAAGCGTTTGGTAACTTCAAGTTGAGCCAACTGTGCCTTCGTGCCCACATGCTGATTGCAACACCAAGTTGGCAATCACGAAATCAAACTCGATGAGGAGTCATTCAACTTTTGCATCATGACATTTGCGCTCATCTAATGTAGCTCGTATCACGGGTGCGTTCAGTCTGCTGCTTGCACGCAGTGAACTTTTCTCGTCTTCGCGCATGACTTCAGCATGCAACTTTGGCATGGTGTGAAGAGGAGTCAGCGAAGCGCTTGGAGCTTCAGCACCGGCCCAGCTGCGCATGCACAATTAAAGGAAGACAAGATGAATCACCACCTGTCAGGTCCTCTACCAATTTGTCAGAGTTTCGAGCCGGCAACAGTCCAAGCCGCAGTGGCACTCAACCACCACAAGCTTTGGGTTGGAAAGATCGCCAATGCCCATGAGCAGTGCAATTAGAAGTACTGAGTGCCTCCCTGACACTCTGTCATATGACATGCTGCGACATGCTTCTGAGACAGATGGGATGCGTCAATATACCTCCACTACTATCACCCTCCCTCCCACATCTGACAGTGCAATGATTGCGAGACCTCCAACCAAATGCAGATGACTATTCTTGTGGCGCATTGGTGTAGGAGCCTGTGGGAGCCGTGTTCCCCCAGCTGAACATTGAGTTGTTCATGCGCCTCACATTTTGATATGCAGCAGTCATCCGCTGTCTTGCCACAGTTCTTGGCCTCAGTGAGTAAAGGCGTTCAGCACTTCCACAAGTTAAGCACTTGCGACCATGCAACACCATCAAACAGGCAACTGCTGGCAAGCGTACTCTGGAGGTGCTGTGATGCTGATGTTGGCGTCAGACTGCACAAGCCCCATGATAGCAGAAACAGGAGAGGTGAGAGAAACATGGACCTTCCACCCTGTCGAATCCTCTTGCTACGACTGTTGGAGACCTTGTGACTACTGACTGCATCGATGTGGTGCTGTTTTGGGGAAAGCAAACCTTACTGTGCCTGTCAAGAATAGCTTCTGCGCTCACAAAACCATCAGAGAACCAACTTGAGGCATGTTTAAGGAGGGGTTGGCGCCTCTGCCGCCTGCACAGACAAAGTCGTTGCTGAGTTCAGCTGTTGTTTGAAGGCTTCGTTCTTGTAGTCTGCCTCCATGACGTCCCAAGGCTCCTTCATGTGAGACAACAGGAACAACCGCAACTGGTGATCCCCCTGTAGCAACAAGTGTTTGTGTTGCACTCTGACGCACCATGCACAGCCGTTCCTCTGGCAAGATAAACTTTCTGCACACAAGTCGTAAGAACAACAACCTGGGCATCCCAACACATTCACGCTGTCCATGGTCTCATTGACGGAACGAGCTGATGCACAATATGGTAACTCATTGGCAACCATCCAGCAGACATGAAGAATGCGATCAACTTGTCCTTGGGGGTCTCCCTGGAGAAGCTGTTGCGGAGAAAATATGCTAGCAATCCACCTCGGAGCAAAATGTAAAACTGCATGATACGACAGCAGCATGCTAGAGGTGATGCTGAATGACAAGCTTGACAAACAGCATCGATTTGCATATTCCAGAAGGGCACCATTCACCACTGCTCCCACCATTCCAAGGAGGTCCAGTATGGCCACCCATAAGCCGATGCCTCCTGCTGGAAGTGGATACGGCCTGCAATGCTGGCACCAGGCTGCAAGGAAGGGTCCAAGGCACCACAAGTCTATACTTCTGAATCTTCATCACTCGGGGCAAATCCTTGATTCCACCCTCCACGCGGCGCATCTCAGAGAATCAGACACGATTTGACTATTCGAATAGCTTTACTATTCCTTTCGGGACTCTTGCCGCCCACCTTCCTGTGACATTCAATGTCCTGTATGCGAGCATGTTGTACTCCACCAAGTTACAGATGAAAGCTATCGGCGCCAGCCTACGAGAAGCACAAGCACCATGGGCTGCACTCTCCGACTGTTTGACATCGTGGCCTTGGCACGAAGATACCAAAGCAGACAAGAAGCGCATGGCCCAAGATGAGCTCCAAGATGTCTTCCTCTTCACTACTACTCGCTGGTACCATTGAACCACTTTGAGCAATCGCACATGCGCACATGTGGCACGTTGCCCACGTGGTCCACAAAGGAGCCACCCCACTGCAGGTATTCGTAGGGTGCGCTGATGTGTTTTTTCGCCTCCCAGCAGGCACTGCATTTGGAATGGCAAGAAAGGTGAACATATGCTCATATTAAGAACACATCGTCATACTGAGATTCCACCAAAGCGATTTAGGATTTGACGAAGTCGGAGGAAGGCTTGATGCAAAAGGCACTCTGAACACGTAGCCTGGATCTGCAGGGTCGTTGTCCGCTTCTTGTCTGCTTCCTGCATTAGTACACCCAAACTGCTCAGAAGCATCCAATCTTCAGACCTGACACAATCAACCCTCCACAAGGCACGATCCTCGTGGTTGCCCTGTTGAGCGTGCTTGTCCGCTTTCCACTTCTCTTGTTCGATTTCAAACTTTGCCTCAGCTGCCCAGTAGTGACTGGGTAGTCAAGAATTAGCACACCCACCCAACAATCGCCGCAGCCAGCAGCATGAGCACTCAGGCCCATGCCATCAAGATGGGAATGAGCACGAAAATAAAGGTAGTTGCTGCGTGAAGCAAGTAGAGCGTTGACAGCGTCCTGCGTGCTGGCATGCAGATCCGGAAGAACTTCCCCTTTTGCGAAGATTCAACAACCAATGCTATATTCACACCCCAAAGATCATATCATCGATTCATATGAGACACTGCTGCAGAACGGGCGACCCCTTGAGATCATGGTAGCAGTCGGTGTTGCACGTAGCAGTCCCGCCACCATCTTCATCCAGACTGCAAAAGGCAAGAAGCTTCTAGCAATCTGCTTCGTGCACCCTCACACCGTCTGCAGCATTGATGGTGCCTACATGTCTGCGGTATGCAACCGTAGGCGCAAATCGTCTTGTCTGGGGAAGCCCTGCAACACAAGCGTGCGTGCACTCATAGAGACGACGTCTGACAAACTGCGATTCACCCAATACTTGAGCGGCAAGCCTGAATGAAGCCAGTGAATTTGTAGCCCATTCAGTGAAACCCAAGAGGTTCGCATCTTCATCTGGATGCGATAGACCTGGAGCACGAGCACGCTGTCAGCAGAAACGTGGGCGAGTGTTGATCCAAGATCTTCACACTGGGCATGCAAATGCAACTGACATTTGAGTTGTCTTCATCTCAAAGTTACATCGGATGGTCCAGGCATCTTCAATGGCTATGCTTTTATTTGAGGACGACCTTGTTGGAACATCACCGTGGACTGGTTGAAGTCCAGCATGCTCTGATCTTTCACATAGGTATACTCTGGGAACCACTCTTTGACTTTGTGCGGGCTAACACCTGTACAAGGACTCTGCGGGCACACTCACACACCCACACGCACGCGTGCACGCACCGCATACACGCACAACATGCACGCACGCACGACCCGCCCCGGCCTGCACGGACGCACGCGCTCACATTCACGCATCAAATGTGGACAAAACTATGCCCAAGGTGGCTTGTACAAAATGTGTAACAAGTGCCAGGGGGCGAGCTTGCTGTACAAAGCGGAATTGCAACCACCAGTGTCCGCTGCAGGAAGTAAGGATGCGTGCGATCAAAAGCGGCACGGGCTCGAGTCTGCTGCGGGGGAAGTAGCGTAATGGCAAATCGGCACATGTACTAGCATGTCAGGGGAGGAGGTTACTGCAGGTGCTCCTCCGTATATCTCTCTCGTCTAGCGGGACTCTAGCCAGAAGTGAGGCCCACAGGCTACACCTGGTTCGGATAGCAAGCACCCATGAATTGACATTCGTCCTAACTCTCTTTGGAACCATCCGCACTAATCACACAAGGCACCAGGATCTGTGAATAATGCCGCTGGTGATGACATGAATAGCGTAGAAGATTTGACGGCTGACTACCGGGAACAAAACGGGAACGTCGAAACCCACAATGAAGAGGTAGCCAACGCTCAGGACACCATTGGAGATGGTGAAGTCATCGCCTGTGTAGATGTTGATGTTGGTTTTGATGTGAATGTGGATGTCGAAGAGGTCTCACGATGTCCACGCAATCGAAGAACTGGGGCATGCACCCACTCCAAACACTTAGAACTATGTTTTTTGTCGAACTTAGTCAATGGATCCGCGAACGTTCACACAATCCGCGCAAATGAGCGACTTCAACTTGTCCAGACCGCAAGAGACTACATCCAGCTGCAACATCGATCCTGCTAAAAGTAGCGAGCCACTGCAAGCAGCCTGTGGTTGGGCGTGATCTCAGTGAGCGAAAGCAACGGTGAGCTGCGACCCCTCATGCATATGCTGCGGACATTGGTCTGGACACGGTGGGGAACTCCTGAACTGTCTTAAGGCATGATCGTGATGGACTTCCCGAAAGAGTCAACTGTGCCTGGATGCTGCAGTGATTTTTTCCAGCGGCCATATGTGAAAGCACCTTTGAGGTTGTCAATGCCAACCCAGCTTGGAGATCTGCAGCATAGGATATCATCCACGTGAATGATTAGCAAACACTCTAGTTATTAGAGTCTAGTAACAGAGTCCAGTTGATGTCCTGTGTACCACAGCTTTCAAGTGGATGGGACTCTGCGCCAATTGATGCTAGCTTGTGGCGTGTTTTTCGGTTGAAGGACGCTGGCGCATCAGCTAAGCCATAGATGGACGACAAGACCCGGGTCCACCCATCGGCCATGCGACTGCAGAAATACTGGATGAGGATGTGCAGTGAAGATTTGAGTCCCACCGGCGAGCGACGATCCAACTGTGTGATCACAAGGCATTGTACCTGCAGCTTTGTCTTGGAAGGCGGCTCTCGCGCTCATGATGTGGTTCCTCCACCAGCTTCTGTCTGCTCGAATTGAATAAGCGCCTGTTGTGCCTGCAAGCGCATATACTCAAGATCTCGTGCACCAAGGAGTCGGCCAAGAGGTTCCTTGCGGTCATCACAAATGTTGCCGGGCAAGCATGGTGTGTTCTGCCAAATGCACATGTGAATGCAGTGACAAAAGACCGCAGCAAGGTCCCGTTCTTGGCATGCAAGGAGATGGAAATTCCCAGGGTAGATCTTGCCCTGTTGATGATGGCCCTCTGGTGGGATGAGGAATGATTCGAAACACCCCTATCTTCTCGTAAGTGGTTGGCAAATGCCACCAGTGTAACATGTCGCCGCTCACCGTTTCCCAAGGGACTGTAGCTCAATCCTGGGGAAGCCAACTTGAGGAAGGGCTATTGGTGCCTGATGACGCTTGCAGAACTCACATGTATATAGGAGGAGGAATCTCACCTTGATGTGACGCTCATTCAGCATGCAGCCTTGCCGACCACTGTGAGCCTGTGCCCTTTGGAGGAAACACCTAGCCGTGCAGCTGCTGTCATCTCGTTGCGCTACGTAGACCTTCTTGTGATGAGGCCTGCTGAGCGTCTTGATCGTGCAGCATTAAAAACACCCTTGCTTGCCCAAAATGCACTCAGCGTACCAACATCGAACAGCATGGCACCACACCAACCTCTGGTCTTGTTCTAGGTGGCTTTCTTCACACAGCGTGGACATGGAGTGACTCAGGCTGCACTGAAGCGTTCGTCTATGCTGGATGCGATCCATCTTGTGGCTCGCTCGAGGCCACGCTCCATGCAGATGCCCTATCCTGCGGCGATTCTTGCCGCCCTCACACGGAGCCCTGTGAGCATCCACACCGATCAGAACCACTGCATCTGGATGACCTTGGCGCTAGGTGAGTATCGTGGCGGGGCGCTTCTGCTCAACGGGATTCTACGAGCATGGCTTGGAGAATAGAGAGCAGTGGGTTGCTTTTGACGCTGCTCAACCTCACCTTGTCAGGCCACTCCACACCATCTTGTGAAACTTGCTGCAGTGATGCCGGAGTTGGCTGCCCTAGGCTTGCCAGTTGAGGATTGGAACTGACTGTCTGGATGGCATGTGTTGAAGCCATCTGCTTCGCTTCCGTAGAAAAGTGTTGCTGCACATGAAACTTCAAAGACCTCATTGACCTCCCGTCCAATGCCAAGTGTGCTGCAACCGCCTTCCCATGACAGAGTTTTGTCCTTTTGGCATCAGACCTTTGGGTTCAGACAGTGTGTTGCGACCCCATGCACGACCGAGCGCTCACAGGATGGTCCAGCCTCATGGTGCACGTGCCAAAGGCCTCCGAAGAGATGTTGCGTGCAGCGAGACCGATGGTTGTTTTCAGCTCCCGCCGGACCCATGGCGGAGCGCCTAATCGAGCAGGCCGCTCCGCCAGCCGCCAAGGTCTCCATGCAGCAGGCCACAAGAGCTTAGAACACTTGCTTTCACGAGGAGACACCGCGCTAGTGGAGCAAGGCGAGCATGGCAAACACACCTGCTGAACGATGACGAGACGCTCGCCAGTGACATGGGCAACCACCCACTGTGGGAGCTAGCCGTAGAGAGCCGTGTGTACAAGCAGGTCGTCGACATGGTGCCACTGGAAGCTCGTCAAGGTCCAGATCAACCGCTTGCATCGCTATGCAGCTGAGCCACACGCCCATCGTCTGTCAGCGCTGCATCACTATGACGACGAGATCTCAGTGATCATTGAGGTCGTGTAGTATCAGCCTGAGGACCTCCAGCAACAAGGTGACCGCATGCAGCCTTCTGGGAACGCGCCTGCCATGGATGCAGCACGGTAATCATCGCCGCATCAAGTGTGCCCATGGCATTGTGATTGGCATTCAACTGGCCACGACGTTGACCGATGATGAAGCCAGAGTTGTGTCAGGTCCTCATGCGAGCGTGGCTGCTGGCGAACCAGAAAGTGGGAGCTTCTGCGCAGCAACAGAGAGAGAGCATCAACCTCCTCGGTCAATTCAGGCCACTGCTCGGGGGTCATCACTGTGCTCAGTCTTTGGCGCGGGGGTCGTCGTAGATCTGCTCTTGTTTGGCACCTTCGCCTGCATCTATAACATGAGCGGCATGACCTTTCAGAGGTTTTTTGCTTGCCTTTGTCTTTGCCTTTTCCCCTCTGCTTGGCGGAACGCCTCCTGTAAAGTGCAACTCGATGGAGAGCATCAGCTTGTCGACGTCGTAACTGCCTGCACTGGACAAGATCAGCCTTTCTGTTTCAGGGGTTTGTCCATGCCGTTGAGCCACTTAATGGCGCGTGACTCCCCCGTGTACACAATAAGCCCCAAGCGCGCTAGTTGCTGCTCGCAGGCTAGAAATCTGGCGTGGAAGGCGCGAGTGGCTTCTGTCGGCGCTCTCCGCAGCAACACGTGGGCTCTCATCGACTGCTCTCCTCGGCCGGCACGTACTGAGTGGCTCGCAATTCCCATGCC
>JAAMXW010148858.1:0-10024 GCA_019702695.1 Amphidinium carterae
CCTTCCCGTGGTGCTTGACGACACACTAGTGTGCAAAGCTGTAGAGCCGAGCTGGGTGCTAGCACCCGCTTATTGCCTGTTCATTAGTGGCCATGGCGCTTTTTGGTTACATTCGTGCCTCACTTTGGTGCGGTGCTATGATTTCCATCACTCTTCGTGCACAGAGTCGCATGACTGCTGTGGTGCATGCTCTTCCAGGACCTCCTATTGTCACCACTTCGCAGCCTGCTGCTGGTGGTACGTGGATCTCTGGATTTATTCAGTCTTGGCGTATTGGAGGAGCAGGTTATGATGCCTCGCCTTTGAGTTGTGTTAGCACAACTGTCTTGTTGGATGATCGTTTGTGGCTTCTATCGGATGTGATTGGCACACTCTTGATTGTAGCGGCGATGGAGGTTTTCCATTGGCTGCTCTCGGGAGCCAACCGTCAGAAGGTGTCCACATTCGTGCGTTCGCTGGGGGCAGACATTGTGTACCTTCTCCTACTTTGTGCTGAACTGGGCACTGAATTTGTCCTTGTGGCCAGCAAGTGGTGCCTATGTTGCCGACGGCGCGCATTTGCACTCAGGGTGAGGAAGGTCAGGTCGTGCATTTTGCGGCGCAAGCGTGCCGCCGACATTGATGACGTGACTTTGCTCTCGCCAGCTGTTGACACAACACCTGAAGGTACGAGGAGACCTATTGCATTATCCGCTTTACGACAGCGACTTGCTGAAGGTGGCATCATGATGGCAAGGCGTTGTTCTAACCGCAGGTTCATGAAGCAGCGTGCTGGTCAAGGTATCCTCTACAACCCGCAACGTCCTGGCGACTGCTTGTTTGCTTGCATTGCGAAGTTGTTGATGTCACAGCATGGTATTGCACTCTCACCCAAGATGCTCCGGCGGTACGCCAATGTTACAGTGGCAGAGTTGGCACTGCAGCAAGTACGTGTGGATGGCTTCAGTGTTGAAGACTGGGCCCACTCGCTTGGTAAGGACCCGCGTCACATGTGCTGTGGTAGCAAGCGCTGGGGTAACACCCTTGACTTGATCGTCCTCTGCAAGCTATTTGACATTAGTACCCAGCTTGTTCACTGTGGCAATGGCACGGTCTTGTGGCGCAATGCAAGCCAATGCATCACGATTGCGTACGATGCACATCACTTCACACTCAGGCAGCCCACTCGCTTTGCCCGCTGGCCGCTGGCAGGTAGCAGTGCAAAACCAAAAACCACAAAAAAGCGCGCTGCTGCCAGCAATTGTGATCGTGGCATGGCGCAAGGCTCCTGTGCGAAGTTGTGTGGCGCTATTGGCAAGGAGGTTGACAGGGACACTTGCGCTGACACCATGGCTACTGGAGGAGCGTCGAGAGACAGGAGAAGAGGTACGTATTCGGATATTGCAGCTGAGGCAGAACGCATGTTACAAGATGCAGACCGCCGCTAAGCCACCCACAACACGGACTCGACCTGTGGGTACTAAGGAGGAGCGTCCCGCTCTGCGCCGAGTGAAGAAAGAGGACACTAGCCCAGAGCGTGGTGCTGCCTGTTCTGGTGCTGCTAGTCGTGCACCGCTTCAGAGGCGATTCCAGAGTAAGAGGAGCCGCATTGATGACGAAGTGGAGGAAATGATGGCTGGGATTCCCCTTGCTACACCTGAAGCCTGCCCTGCGAGCCCGCGCCAGGCCCAGAAGGTTACCTCTACTTCCAGCGGAGCTCATCTTGCACCTCTTGCTAGGAATAGAATACAGCCGAGGCGGAGGCAAGTCGATGCTACCTATGCAGCACTCGCTAGTGCTTGTGAGGCACGCACTTCCTTGGAGGAACCTGCATTCCAGTGTTCCGTGATTCGTGCTGGCTCTTCGCTGCGAGGGCAGTTCATGTTTGTTGAACTTGGGCTTCAGTTCGAGGGCCCACTCTGTGACTCTTATGAGGCCGCTGAACTTGCCGTTCTCGAGGTGGTTCTCCGTGACTTACAAGCGCCACGGGGCCTTATTGTGACAGCTCTGAAGGGTTTCGATGCTGCTGAAAAGTACTCTGCGAGCAAAGGTCCGCTACCTGTAGTTGGAGGCAAATGTTATACGGCTGTCAACCTGCTGTTCAAATACATGCAGACGGCTATGGGGCTCGACGATGTGGATGACCTTAATGGACATTGTCGATTGTCTGTCTCTTTGTCTGAGGGTGGATTCTACGCCGACTTGGTCTGCCCGGATCTTGTCCAGTTTACAGGGCCGTTGGTCGACTGCTCCAGGATGGCGGCAGCCAAAGTTGCCCACCTTGCGCTGCAACACTATAGGCGCAAGCCGCTTTTCCATGTGGGCCCTCAGACGTCGCTGGAAGCACAATCGCTTGCCCACTTCCGACGGTCATTTCAAAATGGAACTCGTGCATATGATGAGAGTGAAGAGGCTTGCGAAGGCTATTACATTGGCACGAGTTTCGGCAGGTGATGACCATGGTGAGCCTTCAATTGCATTGTCGGAAAGAGTGTGCCAGGCGGAGCATCGAGATGGTTTAGCTGAGGCATTTGACATACTTACTTTGGCTCTTGGCCCTGCATTGGCTCGGAGAGTTGCTCTTCTCCGCTTCCCGCGAGGCAGTGCTGGCCAGGGACTGCGTGAGTCCCTTACCTCACCCTTCATCTCTGACGAGCTCTTTACGACCCTGACTGGCATCAAGGTACACCCTGCTCTTGAGGACCTCTCCAGTTGGGGCCCTTGGGGTAGCAATGAGATGGGCACAGCCCCCTCCTCCTCCTCGGGTGCGGCCGCTTGTGCTGCCTCAGGACCGTGCGTGCCAGCTGCGCAGTCCGCTGTTGTACTCTCAGATGAGGAACTACTCTCCTTATACGGGATGGGCTATAAGATACTTTGCAAGCAAGGGTTCGCTGGTGTTGCTCCTGCCCCCATCGTTGGGATTCCGAGGCGAGGTCGAGCTGGACTCCAAGATGACGAGTCCTTCAACATTTCTCGTTCGGCTCGCCAGATCTTAACTGACCGGCCTGGAGATGACATGGTGCGTGACGCGATTGCAAGCGAAGTTATTGTTGTTGAAGGAGGGATGCGCTCTCAGCATAGCGGCTGCGAGGAGCACTTGGACTTATTGATTGTATGGCAGTTGATGGTTAGACAGGCTTACCGGAGTATGCTCTCGATATCATCCTTGCGTGCGATGCTTGCAGACTACTTGCTTCGTGATGATATTTGCATTACTACTCTGCTGGAGCAGTCAGGTGAGCTCCTCACTGCTGCTACGTGTGGTCTACGCACCACGGCTAACCATGTGCGTGGACACCTGTTGGATCTTCGTGTTCTCTCGGAGCTGTTCGGCATTGAGACTGTGGTGCGCGATGCTGCAGGCAGGACTATCTTGGATGTCTCGCTTGACAGTGAGAATGTCTTCCCATACAGCAGCTGCTCCTTCTCCATGTCGGTTGACGGTGCACAATTCTGCCTGATCTCATGGCAGCGGTGGCATGACATGAGCTGGAACGATCGCCCGCTGGTTCCTTCCAGAGAGGATGCGGCCACTAGAAGAGTATCGCAGGCCATCATGGAGTTTGCCACGCCTCTACCTCTTCCGGTCTCGCCCACGGTTGCCTGGCCATCTCCAGTTTCGGTGCGTAGCGTCTCACACGCACTCTTCACGGTGAGCTCGGGCACGCGCCCCTTTGTGCAGTCGTTGATGGATGAGACTGAGGACTCAACCTTGTTGACGACTCCAGGCATTGAAGGTGGCATGCGACCTTCTGGACAGGTATTTGAGGATCGATTGGCCCTTTACCCCTTCTGGCAAGGGCTCCTGCGAGAGTTCCTGGACATTGAGGTTGACGTTGCCTCCCTGCGAGCACAACTTAGCCAGTACCTGAGAGGTGACCCGGAGCGTGCATGGTATTTGGAAAGATTAGCGCGTGCGGCGGTCTCACAGCTACCTACAGCAGCCCGCGAGTTATTCTTCCGCCAATTCTTTGAACTACTTGGCCTTGCCTCATTGGGAAGAGTGATGGTCACAGTGAGCTTGGAAGGTGGAGCACCCATGCTAGTATTTCCTCGTGTGGTGCATAACATCCAGGATTGGCTCGGGTCGTGCTCTATTGTCATCTCTTATTCTGCTACTAGGTTCAGATTGCTGTCATGGATCGAGTGGCCTGCAGAGCAACCGCCTGCTGCCTTGACGGGCACTCATGGCGAGCGACCCCCTGTATTTGCTACATCGCCGCAAGTTGAGAGCGACTTGTATGGCACTTGGTCTGAAGTCATGCTTCGCACTTATGGTATCCCTGTGTCTACACGTGCTCTTCAGGTTCTTGTAGCTAAATATATTGCTGCTCCTGAGAAGCCACTTGAGCAGTTGCTTGAGCTTGCAGCTCTCGGCCTGAGAGCTGAGGACTACTCGTCAAGGTATAGCTTTGTGTATGTGCGCAATCAAGTATTCGAGCTGGTTGTTCTCTCCCGCGTCTTTAGGACTATGGTTGCGATTGTTGACAGTGATGGGCGATGGCTTGCAGCTTCCCCGGGTGACGATGAGACTTGCCGACAGTGTTTCGGGAGTTGTGTGCTAAGGATGGCCCCTTCTGGCTCGGTTTTTGCAGTCCAGGAAGTTATCCGTTGGCATAACATGCAGTATACTGAGCTACCGCCGGCCCCCAGTGATGCGGCTGATCTACTCTTTGCTACCCACAGGATGCAGACGATCTCCGAGAATGTTGAGGAGGCAATGGGCGTGCTTTACAGCCTCAATGTGCCGGTGTCTGCTCCGTATGTGTTTGGAGCCAGCCTTTTTGCATCACTCTCTTCGTCCTCCTCTAGTTCCACGAGGCGCTCCGGAGTCTCTCACATGTCAGGTGCTACCCGTGCTATCCCAGGTACTGGTCTTATTGCCGAGCTGCGTGCGACTACCTCCTCGGAAGCTACGTTGATCTCAGAGGCTCGTCCCACGATCCTGCATGCAGCCACCGGAGGTGCTCGGGGACTCAAACGGAGGAAACGCACTATGGCTAATGCAGTGCCTCCGCGTGACACTCCTCCTGGCAGCCGTGCTCGCTGCTCCACACAAGGGATGGAGTTGCGGACACCAAGTGGTTATTTACTTACGTGGCCAGCTTGGCAGCATCCACAGGAGAGCGAGCTGAACTCGCGAGATATGTTCAACATATGCCTGACAGTGGAAGAGCAGACCCCTAAGTACATCGCTGTCCCGGATGAGTGGTCGAGGCCTGTCATTGAGCATGCGATTGCCGATCACCTCAGTGTAGCACACATTTGGCTGCAGTTTGAATGGGAAGGAAACACTGTGGCCGTCACACCAGCTGCTTGCTTTCCTCTTGTCGCCGGCAGAGCATACGATGACCTGTACGACTCTTGCTCAGCCATGCCCGCACCCCGAGGCCGTCGCCCTGGCATGTTCTCCTCTGAACTTATAGTTGGCCACAGAGGCTCGAGGAAACGAGGGCTGACAAAGTTTACGACGGAGCATCCAGGAGTTTCTAGGGCCTTGGTTCGTGCAGCAAAGCAGTTCTCGCCGCATACTACCTTCAATGCCATTGCCATTGTGCACCATCAGCAGGTACCCATCCACAGAGATGTCATGAACGATGCCCTGCACCAGATGGTTCTAGTTCCTTTGCAAGGGGAGAGCTCCTTGTGGGTTGAATCAGCTACAGGCACTGCCACCCTTGTCTTTGATGACGAAGAGCTCACTGGCAGTTGGCATCCTTTCACCAGAGCCTTCTCATTTATGGGAGCTGCGGCACATGCATTGTGCACTGAGGATCAATGCTGTAGCCTGGCTCTGTATCGCACCGCGCGCATGCCCAGGTTTGCGCATGCGGAGGAATTGCGCTACCTTGGCTTCAACCTCAGTGATGCGGAAGTTGCGCTACTGGACCGTGGAGAGACTTCGCTTCCCCCACCCACTGAAGACGAGGCTTCATCGAGTGAGTCTATACCTGCCGATGCACTTGCAGCAGTGGGAAGGGTTGTGCAAGGTGAAGCTTCGGCTTGGGAGTCCGATGCCATTGTACAGGAGGAATGTGATGGCGACGTTCCACCTGCCTCAGAGCCGGATGTGGAAGTCATCACTGACCCTGAGCTTAGGGACAATGACCAGATGGTGAAAGTTCGTCTTGCTAAAACTGGTCGTGGTGGTGTGCTCCTTAGCTTCCAGCTGCGCATGGGCCTTGGCGGCGATGTCCTGCAGGCCAGACAGCTTATTAAGAAGCATTTGAAGCTGAATATTGCACGTATTGCAGTTACACAATGGGATGGCCTCGCGAGTGGTGATGAACTTGCGGATGAGTACATATTCAAGCAAGAGGATGGCCCTTACTTCATTCGTATTCGTACGCATACGGAGATCATAGCTATGGCGCAGGCTGCATCCCTCCCAGCTGATGTTCACGAGGAACCTCTACATCGTGCAAGGCTTCCCCCTCCTGCTCGCCGGGGTGTGCCAATTGGAGCTGCTCGCTCTGGTGCGACTGGCAGCGCAGTTCCTACGTCAGTTCCACCTGCCAGCAGAACTGATGATAGTGCGCGTATTCCGAGCCAGGCTACCGCTGCTGATGAAGGTGACCTCCCTAGCGCCTGGATACTCAGAGCCTTGACCCGCATTGAGGCAAACCAGCGCGTCATTGCTGATGCTCTGGGCATCAGATTGGCTGGCGATCCTATCACCCCTCTTGATGAGATAGTCGTTGAGGGCGGCGTCGGCCACATCTCTAGCCCGACGATCAGTTCCAGGCATGACGCGTGCCGTATGAGTGATGATGTCCTCTTTCTCCCACCTCCGGGGCTGAGACTACATAGCTGCTTTGCGTGCTGCCTATTTGTGGCGCACCTGCACTACCACATGGACGGCATTTATGCTTTGCGAAGTGCTATTGGCCGGTTGCTTAACCAGATTCGTGCTGACAACTTGATCCTTGTGGGACATCCTTTGTCATACTGGACGTCGGGCACTGGGCATTCGGAGTCTGACTTTGTCCGACTTACTTGCACCCCCCCTTTAGGGCGGGTACAATCTGTGACGTGTACTTAGCCTCACTTGTGCTAGGCTTGTCGCTATGGCTCATTGGTGGTACCCCCTCGAGCTCTATGTGTAGCCACCGCACTTTGCCTTTTGGACTGCTCAGGGTGGACACAGAAGGCTACTTTGTCACTCGTGTGCCAGATGACGTTGTCTACCCGGTGTGCTACTGTGAGTTTCCCACGGAGCTGCCACTTCAGCTTCTTGGATCTCCTCGGTCTTGCTCTATGATGCTCCTAGTGCGCTCGCGTTGGTCGGACACTACAATGCCAAGGTTTCTGGATACTCAGTTCTTTCATTCACACAGTACGGAGTACACTTGTCATTTACGCTTGGTGCTTGCTATTCCTGAGGAGTTTAGTCAGCTGGACGCAGTGCGACCTTGCATGATGCTTAACTTGTCGGGTGTTCGAATAAACCGCCCTCTTGCTATGTGGACCTCTTTCGTCTGTGTTGCTGCTGAGCTCGACATTGACTCGGATAATGTAGATGTCTTGCTTGGTGCATATCAATTCATGGACAGGATGATTCATCACAGGCTTAACTCCCACATGGAATGGCTATTAGATGGACCACCTAGTGAGCTCGCCCCTGCTACTGACAGGTGTGTCACATTGCTTGAGCGATCTGCTATGAGCTCATACACTACCTTCCGAAGGTTCGTGCACCAGTTCCACTTCCTTACGTTTGTGCCGGGTACGGATGAACTTGTGCGTATGACTTCTGCAGACTTTCGCGCATGCTGCCGTTTGCATCACTGCGATCTGCACTTCAGTGTGTTCGACCAAGGGACTACTGACATGCCTTCTGTTCCATGCGTTGTTCTTGCTCAGCCGCAAGTGCCTCATGTGCGTGCTGCGGTGCTTGCAGCATATGGAGTCAGCCTCCGCTCTTGTGAGGGTGGCGCACGTGGCGCCAAAGGTAGATCTGAAGTTCTTATTCGGGTTGCACAAAGAATTGCTGCCCCAGTGGTGTGTGAGTGCCTATCGGACCAGGTGTTGGCACATCTACTTCGACATGACAAGAAGCTGGTCTCGTCAGTGAGTAGGGGTGCAAATACCCGGCAGGTACGCGAAGCAGTTGCCGCCTGTCGTCGAGCAGGACTTGTGGACAGCGCTGCCTTGCTGGTGGCAGGCCCCCATCCAACGAGTCTGGTAGCAGACCCGATTGCACTCTCCCGTGCTGCAGATGGTCAGCTGGCTGGTGGCGCTAGCCCTCCGCTGGTGCACAATGTGTCCACATGTGCCCCTGGCACAGTCCCTTCAGCAGCGGTGCGTGGCGTACCGAGACATACTCCTACCGAACATGCTGCACTGTGGTCTGCGATTTCCACCTTACAACTTGAAGTACGGACATTGGTCCTGTGGGCCGGGCAATTCGAAGATGATGGAAACGGCCCCCCTGGTACCATCGTGCGTAGTATTGACCACTTCCAGTATGAGGAGAAGCTGCAGCAGGTGCATGATGGGCTGGGCTTGTGCAAGGAGGACATCCTGCAGACTACTGAGGCGTTGCGAGTGCGAATCCAGAGGTTGACGGCGAACCACAACAAACTTGAAGGTCAGCTTCTGGCTCATCAACAACGTGCTGAACAAATTCTTAACACACTGAGATTGGAGAGCGCGAAGCTTGAAGCTTCCTCCCAAGCCTGCAGTGCGGAGATTCAGAGAGCCCGGGATCTCCTTGGCCCTGCGACTACACCCCTGGGTGAGCCAGCTCTGTCTGATGTCCAAACCTCGCACCAGAGCATCATTGCCAAGGTGGCAGCCCTTAGTGGGCAGGTTGAGCTATGCATGCGGCTGTGCCGCCGCACACTGATGGGCTCCCCTGTGGCCCGGGCAGCTGTCCCCCCGCAAGGTGTGGATGCGAAATTTGCCCAGACTTTTGAGCTCCTACGGGTACACACAGTGGCGATTTCACGTACTTGGCAATGGACCTCTTCGTTGGTTCATGCCGTCTCCAAGCTCAGTGTGCCAACCAGGAACAACTCTCTCCCTGCTGCCGTTCCACCCCCGCCACCCGTTCCACCACCGCCTGCTGGCCTGCCTCCTCAGAGTGGGGATGCCGACAGCGCCGGCCTACAGCAATGCTTTGAGTCGCCTCCAGTTGTGCTGCCATGTGTTGACACTCCGTGTGTGGATGCTCCTGCATTCGATTCAACGGCAGACACTCTCCAGGCTGCCTTGTCTTTCATACAGAATGCTGCCGCATCCTCTGAGGTGGCCGCAGAGGTGGAGGTGCCGGCCGTGCAGGTGCTTAGTGACGACTCCGATTGACTACAATCGGGCCTCTTGCTTGGACATCACAGGATTGCATGTTTGCATGAATTCATGGATGGTGTTTCTGTCCAAACTTTGCATGCTTTGTCTACTATTGCATTGGACTGTGCTTGGGTCTCCACCATTCCGGCCTTACCTTGGTCGACCGCGGATGTGTCATTGCCCAGCTCTTTGCTGGCTTATGGTCGTTGTGGTGAGATTCCCATTTTTGCCAATTTTGTCCTTGCAGGTACTGGCCTTACCATTTCATCTTCGAGTGAATGTTGCTCGAGCAGGCTGTTCTCTGCAGTTAGAGTGCAGAGGAAACGTGGTACCTCGCACCGTGGTGGCACCCGTCGCTCCCGCATGAGGCGAGCTGAACAATTTACGCTCACTTGCTCTACGTTCAATTCCAGGAGTCTGTTGGAGCAAGGCAAGATTTTGTTTGTTACTCGCCAGCTTGCTGCGCGCGATCTGGACCTGCTCTGTGTTCAAGAGACCCGTCTTCGAGATGTGCTACCGATGGACACAGTGAATGGCTACAAGCTCTGCCTGTTACCCGCAGAGCCGTCGAGGGGAGGGTTAGCCGTATTTGTGCGTGTCCGACCAGGGATTGAGGTACTATAACAGCGATGCCATGGTCCCAGGGTGCTTCGAGTCACACTTCGCGCCAATGGAATGATGCTGCATGTTGTTTCTGCACACGCACCCATTGAAGAAGATTCCGAGTATGCACACCAGACGTTTGCTGACTACC
>JAAMXW010171279.1:0-10659 GCA_019702695.1 Amphidinium carterae
GTCACTTAGTCTGGCGATCGGGGTGGTCGTAGGAAAATCGGAAAGATCCGAGCCATACCGGTTCTCCCTGGCATGTTCCTGTGGTACCGGTTCTACCGGGCTCCACAGTGCTAGTGGAAGCGGTTTGCCCTGGCTCCACTTCTCCTGTGTTCCGGTTACCAGGCAACACAGCGCACGCCCAAGGAAAAAGGCCGCCTGCGGCTTCGCCAGCAGATACGCCGCTCGAGCTTGCAGTCTCAGTATCAACGGCAAAGCCTGTGGGTCTCTTCTTGACCCGCTTTATCTTGAGCTGTCTGCAGTCCTGAGTACGCATGTAGGCAAACTTGTATTTGCCCGTAGCTTCACTTTTCCTGCTTGCCGGTTGCAATTCAGGCATTGACGAAAGTCAGCATGCTTCACAACACGCTTGTGATCCCCAAGTTGAAAGGGTGCTTCGGTAGTACGCGCGCTGGCTGGAGCAGCAGGGGGAGGGACTGAGGGTTCGGTCTGGAACCTGGCTCTGTAATTATTAATATTCACGAAATAATTCTAAAAACGATAAGAACCGTAGCCACAATTCCAATAGCTTTAACATTATTCTTAACAATTCTACTTTCCACTTTAACGTTCGAGAAAACGAATTCGGACAAGAAAAAATATGTATAAGAACAACAGAATGAAATTGACAAAACTAACAAAAAAACAATAAAAACTATAAAAATACAGTGCCCACACAAATTATTACACACACAGCCGTCACCACGCGGTGTCAACCACTCGTAGGACCGACGTAGGTGGCAGACAAGTCCAAAGGCGGAAGCTAGTGCCTCCCACAAGCCTCAGTAAACATTGAAGTCGGGCCAAGCCAGCAAATCAGAGGTCAACACTGAGGAAGAAAACATGCAAATCAAAAGTCACCCGGAACTCATTGCAATGGTGTCCATCGACGGTATCGCCGGGTAGAAACAAAAGTGTTGTCAATGTTGGTGATTCCGCAAGCTGCCACATGAGGTCTCGCACATGGAGTAGGTGCCATCCACGTTCCAAATGATGACGTAGCTCAAACAACGAAGGTGAGAACGAATGAAACGCTTCCTGTTGCATGCACGATCCCTGGCCCCACACTGTAGGCATGTGAGGTAACCTCCATTGCTCTCCTGCAAAATGCAAGGAGGCAATTGGCCAACTCTCTGATACCATTCCAGAGACAAGATATCAGCAGGGCCTGGCACTCTTTGCTGGTTCTCTGTCAGCGACGCTTTCCTCACAAAGTGACGGCTGCGTTTCGCTTCTGGGTTGACTCCTTCACAGTGCCAGTGCGTCTGGAAGAACGGCGATCTGGCTTGCACTCCCGTGTAGGCCTTGCAACGTGTGCAAGTGTAGTATTGTCGGAATGCGCTGGACACTAACTTCAGGTGTGGCGGTAGTTCATCCAAATTCCACTTGCGCCTCTTCCTGCCTTGTTGCATATGTTCTTCACCGTCCCTCACATCACCAGCAACTTCACTGTCACTTATCACCACTACATCGCTCGTCTGTTGCCAGTTCTGCTTAGCTTCAGGGTGTAGCTGATCAGCGTCACTTGTGTCGTCAGCATCCTTCTTCCTCTTGCACTGCCTAGTTCTGTCCCCAGCGTTCGCTTCAGCCTCATCGTCCTCATCATCGCGTTGTTGTGCACGGCAGCTCTTTTCCTTTTCATCCTCCTTGCCTGTTCATCCATTGGAGCTTGCAGCAACCTCCTTTCGATCAAGACTCTTGTCATAAAGTCTTGGCCAACTGCAATGTCAAAAGCTGACATGTCGTGGTTGGTAGTGATGACACAGTACTTGCGGAAGTTGCTGGGCCAAGTCCCTGCGTTAGCAGGTTCGTCTCTCACTGTTGCTAGAGTTCGACATTCGCAGTGCCACAGCGCGTGTTCAATGCCACCAACGTCATTGCATAGTGGGCAGGTGTGTTCCCTTGCCGCTCTGTGCGCGTTTGCTTGCAAGGTGAGCAAGAAGTTGCGCTGCGTGCGTGTCAAAGTCGACAAATGTTTGCATGCCTCAGCCACCAAAACGTCGCCAGCACTTGTCTGCAATTCTGCTTGTGTCCAGACTAGCATAAGCTGCCGGAACGTCACCCTCATGTCATGCAGGAACTCCTGAAGCGAGCGAGGTGGCCACTCAAGCAAAGTGTTGACCTGTGGGTGGTAGAGACCTTCGGGCAAAAGCTGGAAGCCCGCTAGCTCTGTCAGCGCAGCAAAGGCCGACAATGGTGTGTTGAAGGTGATGCTTCTGCAAGCATCGTAGAACTCGGTCAGCGGCTCGTCTAAAACCAATCCCAGTGCGTCTCGAGCTGTGCACAAACAGCGCAGTCATGTTGAGCTGGTGTGGGTTGATCGCAGCCAGAAGGTATTTGTCCTTGGACCCTCTCACCGCTGTGAACACCGAGTTGCAAATCAACGAAGACCATCCGTTCAGTGCATGTTTGGTGGGTGTGAGTGTCCACAAGTCATAGTGGAGTATCGGCATGATGATGGCCCTCCACAGGTATCTCTTTGCTTCCACTCCCACCTGTAGCTTGGCAAGCCTGTTGAGCCTGGTCTTCACATCCACCTTCCGATGGTCCTTGAGGTTGATTTTGCTGGCAATGCTGCAGGTGATACAAGCTTCACTGTTTCCGTCGTTAAGGTGCTGCCAAGGATGTCTGGGTTCTCCACAGTAGGGATAGTGGTTCCCTGAACCTGTATCTGCACTGGCATGGCATTCCCCAACACTGCCACAGCCGATTTCAGTGGATTTACCACTAGGTCCAAGCTTGTGAGCAGCTCCGCCATGTAGTTTAGCGCGCGCCTCAGCAAGTCTCCTGATGTGCAAATGAGAACCACGTCATCAGCATAGACAATGATCCGTGAGGTTGTGCACTGTGATGCCAAGAAACCTCGAACTTCCCTCACTGCTGGAGCGAGCAAGATTTGGATGCTCATAGCGCATCCTTGGGGCGTACCCCTTCGAGTGCATGTGGGCTCTGCATTGTGCCACCTATGAGCCATGAGAGCTTCTTGTTCAGGCATGAGGAGGCCACAAAATCTACAAAGTGCTGCGTCAATCCTGCTGCGTATGCCATCCCACATGCTTTCTGTTTATTCAACCTTGGGAAAGCTTTGCTCAAGTCAAGCTGTCCCACAAAGAGTGGTCTGGACGCAGCAATCTCCAAGTTCATCATCATGAGCATCCCTTGCAGCTCTTTCTTCGTCGAGCGTCCACTGCGGAAGGCAGCTTGAGTCTCATCCAAGATCTTGTCGCACCAGCCCTTCAAGTGTGCAAACCTGATTCCGCTCCATGTGCGATGAAGAACCGACAACAATGTTATCGGTCGGATAGACTGGCAGCTGGCTAAGCATCCTTCTTTCGGCACTGGCTTTACCCATCCAGTCATCATCTGCGGCGGCGTTTCTCCAGCAAGTTCCATTGCGTTAAACAAGCCAGCGAGCATCGAGTGGGCAGCAGGTGGAAGGCGTTGGAGTTCCTTAACCCTCCACTAGTCTGGGCCGTTGGCAGCAGATTTTCGAGCTCCCTGAATTTGCTTCTCAACGTCCTCAGCAGTGATCAGCGGCAGCTTCATGGGTGAACGTTTGATTGCTCGTAACACTGCAGGACTCTGAAGGACGTGCAACCTGTTGGGGGCTCCTCTGATCATCTTGCGCGTCAGAGGGTTGGCTCCATTTGAAGCATTCAACTCCTCCTTCCACTGTCTAGAGCGGTCAGCCATCCTTCTCATTCTCTCAGCTTTTATTGCTGTGCGCAGCGCATCTTCTAAATGAGAGCACGTTGCCACATTGCTCCAATCTAAGTCCGGCAAAGTTCTCTTGGCAAACAATGACTCCTTCAACCTGATCGCCTTACGCTTCAGCTTCTCATTGGTGTTGTAGCGCCCCTGGCGGAATCCTTGCATGATTCCCAGTAGCTGCCACAGTCTTCGTTCCTCATCCGTCTGCAGTTGCGTTGTGTTGCGCACCTTTAGCGGGGTGCGGAATTGTTGGGAGGCAGTTGCTCGTCCTGTGAATTTGTCCCAACTCAGTGGGGCGTCCACTATCAGTTGCAGGTACTGCTCCCACAAGGAACTCCAAATGTAGAAAGCTTTGCCAATGTCCAACTCGTCTAACGCCCTGATGTATTCTCCCACTCTTCCAACGCTTTCAAGCTGCCATTTCAGAACTTTGTCGACAGGCTGATCAGCACCAGGAGGTGGAATCTCCAGTACTTGCTTGAGCACCGGCAAGGGGTTCGTGGCAGGAGTACGTAGTGCAATGATGAGAGGAAGGTGGGCTCCTGTTCCCGCATCAGTGCAAATGGTGAATGAGTGCAACGGTTCTGCAACCACCTCAGCAATTCAGGGCTGCACATAGCTCGATCTATAGCACTGGCCGATGAGCGTGTCCTGAATGTTGCCGGTTGGGACATGCCATTTGGCGTACAGGTGTCACCAATGTCCACCAGCCATTTTCTGCTCTGCATGGCTTGCGCTGTGATCTCATCCAGGAACTCCAGGTTGTAGTCGCCCACCACAAGGTTCAATTCATCCGGAGACTTCAAGACTTCTGCCATTAGTGTCTGCAGGAACTGCGTGGTCTCTGCGGCGTTGTCTTGCCATCTAGTTACCGGCGCATAGATAGCGTAGACGTTTAACCACAGGTTGCCATGAAGGTTGAGTCTTTTGAGCAAGCATCTGCCTTCGACTCCAAGTTGTAGAATCTGCTCAGACACCAAAGGGTGGTCAAGTAGCACTGTCCTTGCCGCCATCATAACCCCTGCAGAGGCTCTGCCCTTGGTGTGACAGTCTCCCTCTGCTCTTACTGGTGGCGTCCAAGCTAAGTGCACTCTCTCCAGTCCATCTCCTTGCGTTGGCAGGAACATATGCGGGCGCACATCCTTCTCTGTGTGGTTGGACTCACCAAGCGCAAGTAGGTCAATAGACATGTTCAGGTCCAGAAGTCTGCCCAAGTGTCCTTTCGTTGTTCCAGTGTTGCAGAACAAAAGCTGCAGACATCCGTCAGGCACCTGGTAGTCATCGAGGGACACCTCCGAGACCATCCTCGTCTCCAGAGTCTCTAGTTTTGCCTTCTCTGCCCGTGGCATTACTGCAACAGTTGGCTGGTAAGTCCTCCATGGATCACCTGCACTGGTAGAAGCGGCTTGCTGCGAGCTTTCCATGGTAGCTTGGCTGTACCACTTCTGCTTGTTGTCCTCAGCAGCCTTGTGCCACGGGTCCCAATTTTCCGCATCGTCTGTCCAACCCTGACGCTGCCAATGCGTGCTTTTGTCCTTCCTTGTCTTCATCTTCTTAGCAGCCCTGCTCTGCCCCTCCTTGGCAGAAGCGTGATTCTCAATCGTGATGAGCCTATCGTCAACTCGAAGGTGAGTCGTTTTGGGCGCTTGCTCCGCTCCCACTACCCAAACTGCAGAACCGACTTGCGTCGCTTTCAGCCTTCTCAGTGGGATTTGTGGCCACTCAAATGCTTGGTGTAGCAAAGTTGCAGTTTCAACATCTGAGAGCTCCACTGGCACTCCTCTCACCAAATAGAGCTGCTTAGCAACCAGCTGGTCATTCCACTCAAATTGATGAGCTTGACGTACTCCTAGCGTAGCACGCACTGTCCCTGCTAATCTCAGCTCAGACCTGATACCCAGCAACTTTTGACTCCTGCAGAGCCCAAAGGTGGTGCCCAGTTGTCTTTGCGTATTGCGGAGAAAGACAAGTGGTTTCGATTGCATAGCATCAGTCGAGAGCCAAATCAGAGCCATTCCTGGAAGTTTAGCTTGGCTGTGCATTGAGGCTTTGGTAAACACTCCCCTGTCTCCACTGGCTCCAAGCAACTTCAATGCCTGTTGTTCACTGACTCTCATCTTTGCCACGAATAGTAGCGGCCAGGCGTCATCAACCCTCCGTGACGCGAAAAGCTTGTTGTGGGCTGCGTTCTCCAACAGAGTGTCATTGACGAAGGCCTTGAGGGTAGCCCTGTGGTCAGCTTCTTCACATCCTCTTTGGTCAAGTTCAAGTACAAGCTCAATTGGAGACGCTGCTCTAGGCACAGCAGCGACAGTGGAGGCTCCCTCAAATTTTGGCGGCTTTCTTCCAAGCTCTACCACAGTGACTTGTCTGGGGAATCGCTTGCCTGTGTCAGGTTCACAGATGACAATGTCCACACGGTGAAGCTTTTCCTGTGCCGGTTCTTGAAGCTCAAAGCTTCGATGCCCTGGCAATACAGCCAGCAAGGTGCCATCACTCTTGGTGGAAGCCACGTTGGTCCAGCTTGTCCAATTCACCAACGCGGCACCTACTGCGTTGTTACAGACTTCAGTGATGTGAATCTGGCTCAACGCTGCTCCTGTGGCATCATAGAAGGTCGACTGAATCTCCAAGTGCTGCCCTGGGGCAGTGCCCTCCCACGTGAGCCTTTGCTTTGGTTTTGCTGTAGGTGCTCCTCCTCTATCATCCTCGAAAGGCAAGGTCGGCGAAATGGTAGCTCTGAACATCGCTGGCGGGTCTCCCTCTTGTGCCTGGTTCCTAGCAAGTTCAGTCAGTGGGACGCTATCAGTACTGCGCACACTTTCCACGTGCAAGAGCTTGTTTAGCGGGATTTCGTCTTCGTCATCGTCAGTCTGCATGTTCTGATGCTGCAATTTGCTGTGAGTGCCATCTGTGGTGTCAACCTCAGTTTGCGCATCTTCTGTCGTCGTGCTGGACGTGCTGCTACTGTCATCGGAAGTCTCATCCGTTGGCTGCGCCGGTGGTGGGATAAGGTTAAGGAATTTGAAGCCAAGAGCTTGCAGTCGGGGGATATACTGCACTTGCGTGCTCCTTTTTGTGTGGTAGAACACCACCGTAATAACTTTCTGGCTGGCGGTGGCAGCATGTCGTAGCCTTAATTGGGTTGAACCACGCTGGCATCCTGCAAATGTTAATGGACTCCTTACGCTTGGAAAGAGGGCTCGGCACTTCAAGGAGTGTCCGGCATGGTGAAAGCGTGAGGGCTATCGACTGGCTTGTGTTGGCAGCATCAACATGCCAAGCAACCCGTGAGTGCTTCACTAGCGCAAAGGCGTTCCAGCAGAAACTGGCTGGTAACCAGGTTGCTGCCCACTCGTTCAAGTTGGAGACGTTCTGCTCCTGTGCGTTGGTGGCTACTGAAAGCCCCGTCAAGCGTGTGGCCCTGTAGCCAAAGAAAATCGATCTCTTTCTACCCAACATCCTTTTCGCAAGTCCAAGCCAAGCATCCCAATTCACATCACTGCGAACCGGGTTGATCAGGCTGACTCGAATCACATGGGAGTGTGTTGTCATTGACATCCAAGTAGGGTGTAGGCAAAGGTGGTGAGGGATGAACTCAAGGTCCTGTAGGTGGTTGGGTGAGTCAAGGACTTTCTGCCAAGGCAAGTGAAGTTCAACGAAGAAAACACTCTGCTGCAATCCCCTACCCATCAAGTCAATGGTAACTCTCCTAGTTCTGGAACGAGGTGGGAGATCACTTTCAACAAAGTCAAAGTCGGTGCGCTTCCTTTTGTTTGCGCCTCCTCTGGCAGACAACAGGGCTTGTGAACCTGAAAACCGGGCTGGCACACCTACTCTGCAAGAGAGCCACGCTAGCACCCCACACTCAACAGTCATGGGCTTCTTGACAATGGCGTGAACATAGGCCGTCTCGACACCAGCTGCTACCTTCTTGCCGTCATCACTATAGTGCGCGACATAGTCCATCTCCCCAATGTACTCATTGCTGGTGTTAATGGCAAAGGCATCCTGCACGCTGTCAATGCACTTGACATAGGCCGTCTCTGCTCCAGCTGCGACGTTCTTGGCAACATCACTAGAGTGCGCTACAAAGGCCATCTCACCATTGTAGTCATTATTCATGTGAATGGCAAAGGCATCCCGCACGTTGTCAATGTCCTTGACATATGCCATCTCCGTCCCAGCTGCTACGTTCTTGGTGACACCACTATGGTGTGCGACAAAGGCCATCTCACCATTGTACTCATTACTCATGTGAATGGCAAAGGCATCCTGCATCTTGTCAACGTCCTTGTCATAGGCCATCTCCTCTCCAGCTGCAACATTGATGTCAACATCTCTGCAACCCGTGACATGTGCGATCTTCCCACTGTACTCATTGTCGTTGTGAATGGCAAAGGCATCCTTCTTCTCACCCATGCCATTGACGAATGCCATCTCCCCACCATGAGCGCCTCCACGATCAGCTAGAGCTGGCCTCCTTATTCTGTAGACGATGAAGATTTCCCTGACTTGCGCGTCAAGTACAACTGCATATGTAGAGGCATTCATCAGACAGCATGTGTTGAAAGTGCGGCATGGCCATGGTGCGAAGGTGTGCCGTTGCTCTGGTATGGTTCGGTCGTCCATAGGGTATCTACGGATCATGAGGTCCATGGCTACTGATGCACGAATCACAAAGTCGATGAAGAGCATGCGTGCTCCTTCCAGGTCTGGAATGATGTACAACCCAGCGACGTTGGCAAAGTACTGCACAAGGAAAGGAAAGAACTGCACCATGTCGTCAGCGTATCTGTAAGCCAAAGCCTCCCTGGTGACGGTGTAGATGATTTGGGTGGCGAATCTAAGCATCACTTGGTAGAGCCCCTGCGGTAGCCTCAGCACGTTGGCAGTAAACAACGCTGGCGCTTGAGCAACCATCCTCTGTCTCAAGTCTTCCAACGAGATCAGAGAGTCCCCGCCGCGCTCAGCCATCTGAGGAGTGTGAGCAAAGTGCTTCCAACCTTGCAACTTTGGTTGGCCATCCAGAATTTTCTTCACCGTCTCCTCGTCCTGACGAGCCCACGTCTTCACACTGGGGTCTTCAAAGATCGTCCATCTCCACGGGCTGTATCTCCTTGGGGGTGTGCCCACAGAGTCGTTCTCGTCATCTAGGTAGATTTGCCTGAGCCTGTCAACCTCCTCATCGTCAGCAAAGCGCTGTTGTGTCCCGTCAAGGATGCAGCAGTTGTCCTCGACAAGCACGTGAAGAGCAGCTTCGAGTTGATCAGCAAAAGTGCGTGTATCAGTTGCTAAAGCGGCTTGCGTCTGCGCGTCCTCAGATTTCCACCATCTCCAGCCATCAGGCTTTGCCAAAGGGGAACCATCAGCGTGTTCGTTGAGCTCAAGGTGCTGCAACCATAGTCTTTTCCTCTGCTCCTGATGTTGCATGGCCATCTGTGCTCCTGTCAACAAGCACACATTCGACGGGGGGTCTGAAGGTGCTCCCCCTCTGTTGTCCGCCTCGATGCCTCCGTGAGGTTGCCTGTGTCTAATCCTGTACCAGTCGCATGGAAGGTGCGCAACCCGTCTGCTCTCAATGAACCTCTGGATGGACACAGGACGACGTCTTGTGAGTGCTTTCAACGATCTCCATCTGGTGACCTGTGGCGCGTCTATCAGGGTGAAGTGGCTATCATGTAGACGTAGGATAGGGCCTCCACGGTCAGTGACACCCATGGCGTGCTCTGCCAAGTCAGTATGCAACATAGCAGGGAGCCCAAGCACTTGCGTCAACAACAGGAGGTCTGGGATGCCTCCCCAGAAGTCCGCTTCGATACTCTGGATGTACTGCGCTGCTGTCAGCATGCCGGCCTTTGCAGCAGTAGCGTCCAGAAGGTCCTTCGGCGCGGATCTCCAGATCTCTGCTATGAGCAATCTTATGGACTTCACTTCCGCCTGGGAAGGTTGCCTTCCTTGAACACACCTTGCTAAGCTCGCGAAGAAGCACGAGTCACGGTAGAGCTCGCCAAGGAAAAAGAGAACTGCGGATTGTCTCTTTATCAGCCTTTGCTGTCTCCTGTTGCGCGGTGGAGAACCCTGTATCCACTTGGGTGAGACCTGACAAACCTGAGCGATGCCAAATAGAACTTCCCAACAAAGTAGTGAGAAGTTCACAACAACTGCGGCAAGTAAGTTGCTCCAGCCAAAGAGCTCACATGCCTGCAGCAACAAGGGTAGCATGAACACATCCATGAAGTTGGCTTCCATGTAGGCAAGCGCGTTCTGCAAAGTAGTGCCATGTCGCATGAAGACTTTGCCCGCAAAGTTCTGCTCCATGATCTCCATTGAGTTCTCAGATAAAGGATCTGGCAACCGATTGCTCACAGGGACGCAGGTGTTGTCAATCTTCAAGCTAACGTTGAACTCGTGGTGGAGTGACGTTGTCTCATCAAAGCTGTAGGGAGGCTCAATCTCGTCCAAGAAGGCACGACTATGAACCTGAGTGATAGACACAACTGCAGTCGAGTCTCCCAATTGGATCTCACTGCATAGCACTGTAAAGTCATAATGCAAGCTCCCACATAGAGCGACAAGGGCGCCTAACACAGGTAACAAAGACCATCGTCCGCCAGCGGGAACCATCAACACAAAACCCTGTTAGCCTAGGAAGGGACACCACACCGCGGTGAGGTAGGGCGTACCCAGAGTTCGAGCCGGGTAGTGGCTGTGCCCACACAAATTATTACGTATTATATTCAAAAAACAAATTTTGACGTAATTTTAGAAGTAACGTAATTGTAAACAAATTGTTCAAAAATGGTTAATTTCACTGTTATAAAAAGAACATTTGACGTAATTTAATTGTTAATTCAATTCTGAAAATAAAAATTGACGTACGTAGTAATTTATGTTGGGACTGTATGTATA
>JAAMXW010191798.1:0-12391 GCA_019702695.1 Amphidinium carterae
CCTTTCCAGGACTCAGGTACACCACCGCAGCTAAGGCATTTATTGTAAAGATCTTTGAGCACAGGCGCGATGACGTGCTTTGCCGCCACATAGACCGTCGGGTGTAGGGCATCGATGGCTGCTTTCCGAGATGAGAGCTTATTATACGACAACATGACTTCCTGCATTGTGATCTCCTGGACTTGCTCAGTGGTGGCATCATTGGAATGGTCAACAATCAGTCGCTGTGCGTCAACGGGGGCATCGAACCTGCGAGCACACAGATGTTGAAGCCAGTGTTCTGCCCACGCTTGGTTCGAGTCCTGGATTGTGACCGAGGGGTTTCCATCAGGCCCTGCTATGAGTTTGACCTGCCTTCTCCTGTCGCGCTTGCACAATCGTTTGAACTCCATGTGCAACTCAGCCTTGTCAAAGAGGGGGTTGTCCAAACTGGAACATGCGACGTAGAACCACGCACGCTTGTCTCCCAGCAGCATCTTCTTCACTGCCTTGGCTCGGCTCTTCACCAGGTTTGTACAGGCAACCTCCACGCTTTCTCGACTAGCAGTTTCCCAGAACTCGCCAGGGTTGTTGAAAAGCGAGACAGCACACTGCACAGAGGCAAGGTCTTGCCGGGTGCGAAGTAGTCCAATTGCTCTCCGTAACTGATTCAGACGCTGGAGCTCAGTCCATGATTCCGGGGAGATCCAGGGTTTCTTGGGGAAGTGCCGAGCTTTAGGAAGATCATTAACAATGTCTCCAATCTCACGGTCAAGGAATTCGAGCTTCTCTTCAGGCTGAACGTCATGATCGCCAAGCCAATGCTGATGTGCTGCGACTAGGCCAGCCAGCGAGTCAACAAGTTGCTTGCGTTGCTCTGCATTCTTCACTGCTTTTCCGCTCTGCAACGTGCCTTCTACCTTCTGCGACTTCTTAAAGTGAATAACTGCAGTGACCATGTTGTGATCGCTTTTCACAATACTCGCCAAGTCGGAGGCTGCAACAATGTCGATGCGAACCAGCTGCTTCAACAGCGAGTCTGTAAGCAGGATGTAGTCAATCTGGACAAGGTGGCCTCTCGGGTGGGTCCAAGTGTAGTCGGTAGGTTGCCCGTAGAAGGTGTTTGCAAAGAATAAGCCTTTACGAACACATACGTCAAGAAGGGGCCTTCCATGCTCAGCGTGCAGTTTGCACACAGACAAGGCATTCGGGCCGACCACAGGAAACTCGTGCATCAGCCCAGCGACTCTAAGGTTGAGGTCAGCGAGGACAACAACTGATGAGTTGGCGCACACGCCTTGCAAAGCTCGCTGAAATGCGCCACAGAAGTCTGCGTGGTCTCCAGCCGGGGCATCTCTAACAGGGGCGTGCCCCACAATGAACGAGATTGGCAAACCACGGATCTTGCCAAGCACAAGCAGCACTCGCTCACTGATGACGCTCATGGCAAGGAACTTCAGGTGCTTAGACTCTTTAAGTAGTAGAAGTACTCCGCCTCGTGTCCTGCTGGCTGGGATCGCAAGGACTGTGTACCCAGAATTCAATTGGAAGCGATCGCTTACGCCTCGCATTCTGGACTCCTGCACTCCAAGCACATCAATGCCTCTTGTTTTACAGCTATTGCCTAGCCAAGAGAGGCCAGCAGGAACTGCAAGACCGTTTCCCTCCGCATCTGCAGATTCACGATCAAGGGACAGACAGTTCCAAGTTGCTATCTTAAGCACAACATTCTCCTCACTCGGCTCATCACTGCTGCAAGGAGCTTGAAGGGGAGCATCGACTCCTCCTGTAAGAGCTTCTCCATCAGCTGCAAGCTCGCGAAGATCATGACTGCCGGCGAGCATGTGGTGTGGTGGTGCACCTGTTCTATGCAGCTGATCATCAGTTGCCGAGTGTTCAACTGCATCACTTAATTGGAAAGAAGGAAAATGTGTCCACCAGCTTCAAGATTATGCACAAAAGAATGGTCCTGATGCGGGGAACGTCGTTTGACGAGGCGACTGCAAACGGCAGCAACCGAACCAAACGCATGCATGAAGTAATTAAGAGTGTAGAGTAACCGTCAATACTCTGTGGAGCCCCGCGAGTCTGCGTCTTCAGCACTTAACACAGCTTGCGCCTCGCCGTCTGTGGGGGTGCCTGCAACAGAGATCGCATTCTCACCTGCATCGTCGTCAACGACGAGAGAGTCGGGAATCGAAACCACTTCAAACATGGCATCGACGCCTCCATCTACATCATCGTCTTCAGCGGCCACTTGCGCCGAACCATGCTCAGGAGCGTTTTCAAGAGGAGCACCACTAGTGTCAGACGTTCTTATGCCCACTACAGCTGGTTCAAGCAAGACAGTCTGAGGCACACCGCTTGGATCGTCAACTCCGCTGTCAGGTGCATGCGGCTTGTAGTCCCCAAAGAAGTCCTTGTGCACCATGCGTTCTGATAGCACGACCATTCTACGTTGTAATTTGTTGCAAAGGGCAAGATTCTCTTCACACCGAACAATCAGGGAGTGCACATCTTCTGCGTGACGTCGCTCTAGGGCAGCTAGGCCTCCAAACACGCGTTGCGTCCATTGTTCGATGGTGGAGATCCTCTGCACCATGGACTTGAAAGCTACCAGCAGCTGATTCACAAACGAGGACAAATCTGGCGGAGGGCTACCGCCCGAGCTTTGGCTGCCCTCACTGTGCGTGGTGGGTGTGAAAGACCCAACCTTACTGTCAAGCAACGTGACACGCGCATCCATACTTTCCAGTCTGGTGACAATGTCGCCGAGCATCGTCTTCAGCTCAACATCACCTAGGGAAGAAGGAGGCTTGTGATCGTCACGGTGTTCTATGCGACGCTCAATGTACTCCTCCACTCCGAATTGATTGGTCCACTCCTCAAGAGCTGAGATCCTCGCCAGCGCCGCGACATGTTGCTCGCTGAGAACACTAGGCGCTGCCGCAGCTTCATGTGTCCTGGCAGGATGTAGAATCGTTACCGGAGTTGTGCTGGGAGCGGCAATGTAAGAGTCAGCAATTTTCTTGAAATGTGAGGCTTTGTCGTCCATGCCAGCACGAAGACATGCTGCAGCAAGTGCCTGCAGCCGTTGCACTGGCGATTGTCCTTGCGACACTGCTCTGGCCACACGCGAGTCCGAGCGTACAATGAAGTCCAAGAATTTGCCACTGGTAGAGGTGTCAACACCATTTAGGTCACTGCAGATGAGGGAGATGGCAAGCGCGTCAACGGCAGATTTGTTGATCTTGAGCGTTCTCGCACCGCCACCGCCCGTGAGTGGTCCTCTCTCAATGCCATCAACAGCTTGCTCGCGCCTGCGCACACTCTCCAGCAACCCAGAGAGGTTGTGGACCTCATTAACTAAGCCAGCGATGTGATTGTTGAGCGCCAAGGACATCTCTTGTGCTTGTCGGGCAGCTTCTACGATTGTACGCTGTGGACGTTGCGCAGGTACCGCCACAAGCGGATGCTCATGCACAAGTCTCACATCACGCCTCTGGGGTGCGGGCCCTTCCTGGGCATATATTCTGATGAGATACGGCCCGTCATTGGGTGACACCTCGTAATGCGGTGAGAGCATAGCAGACACTGCATGTGGCCCATATCGCGAGAGGAAGAGCATGCCTTCATGGCATCTCCAAGAGCGCGCAATCAAAGCGCATACCTGTTGAACTGAGCTGTGGACTGGCACCTGAAACAGAACTGTTCGCAACTCTCCACTGGCACGCGCTGTGTACATGAGGATGTCCTCAACCTCCTGCTCCACATCGAGCTGCTCCATCATAGCCACAGGGGGAGGAGAAGGTGGCGAATGCTCCTCACCACACTCATTGATAGCCTGCTCCTGCAGATCGTTGTCGCTATGGAAGTCTACTGTGTGGGCGCAGGAGGCGTTGTCACCTTCACCCTCTCTATCGTCTTCTCGGTCGTCTGCATCACCACCAGGTACCTCATCAGGGTTGTGCCTATATAGCACTGCTAGGGTAATCTCATGGCGAATGGGCCTCACGAAGGATTCCTCGTCTAGAGCTTCAGCGGAGTCCTGCATTCGGAAAAGCAACTTGGCCGGGTTGAGCTTTGTGCGGCGTCTCACAGCTTCACGTAAGTCTGACACTCTTGCTGCGCCATCCAAGGAGATGTTGAGGGCTGAAGCTCTCGGAGCTGGATTTCCAACCACGTCCACCCTCTTAACACAGACAGCCATGATATTTCCTTCGGGATCATCAAGAGGACTGAGGGGCACGGCTGCTTCATCTTGGTCCTGATCGTGACCCAAGTCAACAGCGGCAGGAGGCACACCATGAGCTCGAGGTTGGAGCCTCTGTCCACCGCACGGAAAACCCAAGTCAAGCAATCGAACACGATCAATGGGTCTTGGCTTCCTGCGCGTGGTGTAGAGAACTAGAGTACGAGCCTCAGCATTCGGCTGCAACTCAAGCGCATGGCTCTTGTCCGCAGCAAAGCTGATAAGGCCTCGTTGCAGGTCGAAAGCAGTGCCTCTCATTCTCCCTTCTGCACCTGCATCATGTATTGCGGTGCCTGTTGAAGACTCAACCCACAGCATTCCTTGACTCCACGCCACAACGTGAATCGTACTGGATGTCTCGCGTTATAGTTGATTCCAGGGATGACAATTGCAATGAGTCGGTTGACGTCCCGCAGGGACTCTGCATGTCGGTCGGTCATCACCGACAGTCCCTTGCGTCGAGTGGCGCGCATGCCAAAGCTTAGAGTAACAGAACGTAAAGCACGCCTCCTAAAGGCACATCGTGAGCGGAAGGAGGAGATGAGTCCCCTAAGCTCTTCCCTTTCTTGTCTGACATCTTCAGGAGCAACCTCAGCAAACGAGACCACTAAGGACGAGCCATCCCATTCAAAGGACAACCAAGATCTAGGCAGGGCAAGATGACGAGCAACAACATCCTCAATCAGGTGGTTGGCAATATCAGGCACTTGCACGTTCACTGTTAGTACGAGCGGCAGCAGGGTGATATCAATGGTCCGCGAAGGCGTAGCTGTCGATTCCCAATCTGGCCAAGCATACTCAAACCCAACTAACTTGCGGAGGTCACTGAACCGTGGTCTCATGGCTCTTCTGTCTGCACTTTGGTCTCGAACTCGTCGCATGCCTCCTACACGCGCTGCAGGAAGTAGGTCCGCGCTGTCAGGGGAAGAGGGCGCCACGACTGCTGAGTCGACCTCAATAGCAAGGTTCAATGCAAGCTGGTACCTGCCATCCGCTAAGACATCCAAGTCCCATGTGGTGACCGATATGTTGATGCCTTGTGGGAGGTGCCGTGCGATTTGATCAGCAGGCACTGAAGTAGAGATCGAGGCAACGTATCCAACACTGATTACTCCACAGCCAAGCTCAGAAGAGGAGCTCGGCACATGTACGGAGGCACTCACGCCAATATGCGGGTCCACTGCCATTGTCGTTGGCGCACCAGAATCTTGCTGAGATTCGTTAGCAGCAAGTGTAGGGGAAATGGTGGGAGAGTGCAACAGTGGGCTGAACTCAAGGAGTACTACCTCGGAACCAGTCCTCGCAATGTAGAAATCTTCTGGAAGAAAGCGCTCCCAGTCCAAGTCGAAGCTGGTGCGTACAAAGCGGACCGAAATGTTGTATCGGGATTTGTACCGCTGAACAACATCATCGTCAGTCTGCTCAACTCCTGTAACGCATGCCTGTGTGATACGCTGCGAGTGCCAACTGGAAGGTTGGTTGGGGTGCAACAGCGCGTCAAGGTGGACAAGACAACTCACTAATGCGCATGGTTCATCAGATCGATGTAGCACTTCCACTCCGGGTTCATCTACAACGCTTCTGCTTCTACGAGCTTCGCTGCGCCGCACCTCCGCACTCTCAGCTACATCAAGAGAATTTGGTGCACCACCCGCAGGGGACCTGTCATAGGGTCCTCGCCTTCTTCCTGCTCCTCCAATGACAAGACGGCACTTTGAAAGCATGACAAAACCATGGGTTTGGGCACTAACGCAGCGCTCACGCGGAAACCACAAAGGTAGGACAAGCTCCAGCAACGCATGCAAGCACTGAATTAAAACCATGCAAGGTACATCAAGCATCAACATTCTTGGATGCCAATCCCAGCACAAGGTCCAGGTCGGTGGCAGAGGCATGTCTGCTGTGAGTGATGAATTCCGAGAGGGTGAAGAAACTGAACACGATGAAGCACAATTGGTCGCCATTAATCCAGCCAAGCGGTCTTCCAAGTCCAGTGTGGCTCTAGGATCATGCCTAAGGGAGCTGTGCCCTCCTCCACTGAGCGGCCAGAGACACTGTGGATGACCCATAGGAACTGGCAGATCGCTAGCAAGATGATCAATGGGAAGGGCTTCCTCTCCGTCAGGAGTGGACAGTGTCTGCGGAACAGCCACAACTGTGTTGGCGCTACTCGAGCGCGAAGACGGAATAGAGCGTGTGGATCCAGGAAAGTGACACTCCCGCGACGAACGCAAAGAGTGCGGTGTGTACGCCGCGTCTTGATCTGAGTCCCACACATCACCGATCCATGTTCCTGCCGGCCCTGAGCTCGCGCAGCCGCGCCTTGACGTTCTGATGGAGTTGGGCGTGTAAGTGGCATCTTGATCGGAATCCCACACGTCTCCAATCCATGTTCCAGCGGGTCCAGAGCTGGCTTTGCCGCATCTAGACGTGCCAATGGAGTTTGGTGTGTAGGATGCGTCTTGATCAGAATCCCATACGTCACCAATCCAATAGCCAGCAGGGCCTGAGCTTGCCCGCCCATGTCTGGAGGTGCCAAGTGAACAAGGCGAATAGTCATGCTCCACATCACTCTCGCTTTCGCACCTCTCCGTCTCTCTGGCTGAGATGTGCCCATCAATTGCTTCGTTGAGCGTACAAGCCCAGCGGGGTGGCCGGAAGTTGCCTGTCACAAGATCATAAGGAGATGGAATTAGTTCTCGGGGCGGTGCATCTCTTCTTCTGCCACGATATCCACTTGACCGACCAAGAACAGCAGGTGGAGTGGTTCGAAGTCCCGAGGTAGACAACCCAGAAAGCTGGCCTTCCATACATACTTGTCCTCGAGTGGTAGACGACGAGCCACCGCGCAGTGGGCCTGCCGTTCGCCAAGCGCACTGAGCAATTTCACCTCCTGCAGCTATCACTGTAAGGTCGGAGACAAACCTGCTGGAACTTCTATTTGTCAACGATGAAATGTAGACAAAGATGGAGCTGAAGACAAGGACGGTTTCCAACATGTCATGCAAGCGAATTAATGTAATGCACTGCAAATCCAACTCTACAGCATCCCAACAGCGCTGGCAGAATTCTGCCAAGAAAAGGGTCGGGGAAGTAGAAGGACATAGCGATGAATTCCGAGAAAAGCGAGATGTTGATGCAAATGGTGTGCGTGGCAATGGGGTCACCGTCACCGCTGCCTCTTGCACCTTAGTCCAGTTACCAACAGGAGGACAGTGCGGCGTAAGTAGTCTGTGGGGCCCTCTCTGCCTTCCAGCACCAAGCCTAGGCGTAAAGAGCTCGTCAACGTTGACTTCTGCTTGCAACTGCACAACCTGGAACATCGAGAGTGGGAGGTCTAGCGGAATGTTCCTGAACCTGCGTCTGCTGTTCCCTCTTCCACGCACATCCAAAAACCTTAGTCGGTAAAGTTGAGTATCTAGCATCTGAGCAAGTCGCTGAGCAAGCTCTGCAAAACGAGCAGTGCTTGGACCAACAACATGCAACACACGGACACCATCTAGCTGATGCACAACCACCAACGAGTGTCCATGTCCATTCAGGGAGAAGGTGCCTGGAAGCGCCAGATGACGTCCGTTGGCATACTCCAACTGCGCCTGAGCAAGAGCAACACCTCTTCGGATCCTTTGTGGCACAGTCAAAACAGGCTGATCTTCATACCTGGCACGAAGCCTGGTTTCACTAAGCCGCAAACATAAAGGTGGTGTTGCAATGCTGACAGGGGTTCGGATGCACAGTGGACTACTGTCTTGCTCGGCAGTGAGCACAAGTCCTTCCGGTCGCACTCGAAGCTGACACGCAAAAGCCTCGCGAATGTCAAACATAGTGGACCACGGTCTGCCATGATGGTGACTGTCACTGACGGAGCAACAAGGGTGACCAACACCCGCACTGGCCAGGGCCTGCTATCATCTGTGAACTCCCGAATTGCCACTTCCATGACATCAGGAAGAGGAAGCTGAAGCACTGGGCGTCGTGCCGCTCTACGCTGTCGAAGAGCTGACCTCCGGACTCCGGGCATTCCACCAACGAGTAGTGTTGCTTGTAGAGCATTTGTTGTGCCTCTCACTCTGCAGCCTCCAGTTAACGGCATGTCGATTGTGGTTGACAGCTCATCAAGCATGCCATTGACTGCTACCAGATCGTTGCATGTGAGAGCATCCAGTTCAGTAGGAAAACGACTCCGGGTGTTGGGCACTGCATCAGGGGTGGTGGCGATGAAGGAACACAGCCCCGAGGACTGACACACCATGGCTCCTGTCACCCCGGGGAAGGTTAGCGCACGCCTGCGCACACACGCAAGAGAGTACATGTCATCTTGCTTTTCCGCGTCAAATGGGACCTCATCAGGGGGAATGGTGATGACATCGTAGTGCGTGTGCATCATGATGGCAGAGATGATGTCAACCATGTCATCGCTAAGGAACAGGACTGGGCACAAGCACGGGGGCTCACTTGCACATGCGATGTGGAGTCTCCAAGTGCTGTCCTTATAGTTGGAAGCAAGCGACAACACACGAGCATTCCACAACAAAGCAATGGGCTTAACCAATAATGACAGCGCTTTGGAAGGCGACCAACCCGGGAGCGCTGGAATGTCAATCACATGTCTCTGTTCAAAGGAGCGGCTGCCGCAGTCGCAACCAACATAATGCTCAAAGGACTCGTCAACCAGCCCTCCACGCAATTTGACGTAGATGCTGAGAATGGCTGCGAGTACTTGCTGCTTACATGGGATGACATTGGGAGTTTGACCGGCAACAACAAGCTCGACCTCTGCTTCAACACACACCTCAGCCGCCATCACCAGAGCTATTTGCTCTGCTGCTATCCATCTCATCGCACGCAGAAACTCGCTATCATCAGCTCTCGCCCAATCATCAAGCAGTCGGTAGATGAGCTCATGAGCTGGAAGCCTGCCGTCGTGCGCTCTGCTCAAACGACGCGGGAGTTTGACGCATGCGTATATCAACTTCACCAACAATAGTCCAAAGGCACGATCTTGCTGTGCGTGGACAAGTTGATGAACGGGAAGCCGCAATAATCGAGCAACAACGTCATCGTCAGCGACACCACAGACGTCAGTGACAATCGCCGAGAGCTCAGCCTTCAGACTCGCTGAGCAAATGGACGCACCTCTGGTATCGTGCTCTTGCATGGCTTGTTGGACTGCAAGCAAGATGCGCTCGAGCACCGTGGAGTCGCAAGTGTTGAAGGAACCTTCCACATCAACGTCCTCATCGATGGCGCTAGACCCTGAGCTGCTCACACACACTGGGCTTCTCATGACAAGATTAGGAACAGCACTACTAGGGGCAGTACTCTGACTCTCCGCAACTTCCAACACAGGCTGAGGAAGCTGGATAACTGTGGGGCAGGGGGCATGTGCTACACGCTGTTGGCACTTGGCACCATGGTGCAATATAGTGCCATTAACCGTCCAGTCGTTATACCACTTGCAAGACCTGCAACAGAAACCTTCGTAGAAGTTTACGTCGTCGTGCCTCAAGAAAACACACCACGGCGTGCGACACCGATCACTGTTATTCGTCTGCGTCAAGGCATCGACATCCTCACCTGCCATACCACTGTTTGCAGCTGCGCAGCAAGGCATATTAGTCTCGCTAATATCACCACCTCGTCGGGAACTTTGCGCTGTGATACGTGGCCTGCTGGATAACGCACGCAAGGCCATTGGGGACATCACCGCTCTCTCATCATCTTGTAACGCCGCGCCAGCTTTGCGCTGCACGCTCGCTACAGGAACTGGGCCTTCCTTGAATCCCATGCGCTCCAATATGCGATAGCCTGTTCCATACACAGTCTCCATTTCGGTGCGGGTCCATTGCACCATAGTTGGATGTGTTGAAGCTTGGGCTGTCGCTTGAGCTTGACTTCGAGATGATGCCACGCAACCACGATGTTCATGACTGCGACATTCCTCACCAGCAGGAGTGTAAGGAGGAGGGGCAACCATCACTTGCGCACCACAGGGCCGAGGTCGGTGAGGAACTCCAAAAACAACTCGGTGAGTGGCTCGCGCCCCACAAGCAGTCGTCGAACTTGTGGTTGAGATTTGAGCCACTGCAGCTGACTGTCGATGAAGAGGAGGTCGAGGACGAGGCTGGCAATGATTAGCACTTTCACGCTTGTCTGTCACCGAATTCTGCATCTGCTGTGGAGCAGGTGGGGGTGGCTGCCTAAGCGCCTCTGACTGCCATTGCCCACCATACCACTGCTTGAGAAGTGACGCAGCTTCAGCACCATAACACGCCGGCATGATGCGGTCCTGGATCATACTGCGGATCTCTGTGGATGACAGCTGCGGTCCTCCACGTTGCTTACAAATGCCTGCAAGGGTGGAAGCCTGGAATGACTCTGCAATCTGGACGTCAGGTCTTAGGACAACTAGGGTCTCAGGAGTGAGACTGTGTATCACATCAGAGCCTACTAAGTAGACGGGCTGCACACCGATCACCTGACTACTCAAGTAGTGTTCGTAAGAAGTCTTGGCGGCTGTAGAGCTTACTACTACCCGTTCAAGGCCTGCATCCAGCACAACTGCACGCGCAAAAGCAGCTCTACGTTCAGTGCTGCTCCAGGTAGAGTCATCATGTTTGTTCGACGCTGCTACGGGCAATGTGAACCCGATCGAGGTGTGACTGACGGTCACTCCAAAGCTGTTCAGAAACTCTATTGCAGATCGGATAGCAGCTACGTGCCCTTGATGGAACGGGCCGAATGTTCCGTGGTACGACAACAGCACTGACTTGGGTTGTGACGATCGAGAAGTTCGTGTCGACATCGCACCAGCTCGAAGACATCTAGAGTGACGCTGTTGTTTGCCATTCAGGCGAGAACATTGGATGTGACTGAGCCTGGCCACGAAGAAATGATCTCGGTGATGAATCAGACAAGGTCGGCCGGGGTACGGATTCACACATCCTACAATTTCGTCCTTGGCCTTGTCAACAATGCACGGGACAAAAGACACGCCAAATTCCCGCTTTATCACCTCACCAAACACCAGGACATCATCAGTGGACCCCCATCTTCGCATTGTAGAGCTCACAAACAACTTTGATGGATCAGCAAACTTGCATGACTCACCATTGTAAACTGTGAAAAATCGGTTCGCGAGGGTCTTAAGACGCAACATCTCCGTGTGATCACCGCTGCTGGCCATGCGTTTGTACTCCTTGTGTACCACACTCCTTACTTGTCGCGGAGACATGTGTATTCCACATTGAGCAGAGAGCATGTGCGCCAACGCTGAGAACAGGCAGTCGCCAGCTTGACGAGGGTTGAAGCAGACTTTCAAGGCCCGCTTCCGACATGCGCGTAGCCGCATACCGCACCATCTGGCAGGTCGTAGTCGATGAAGTCTGTGTTCTCTGTGACTACTAGCTGTAATCGGTGACTGTGATACATGCTCAGCGCGCCAATGCCGCATTGCAAACAAAAGCACGAAGACAAAGAAAAAGCTCCACACAGCCACATAAGCATGCAGGCACACTGTTGTTGACCAAGAAGAGCTGCAAGGGCGACTACACTCCATGGCAGTGCTATCGCAAGACATTGGTTCATGAAGTCGCTCAAAACTTCCTGCCACAACTGAGCCATCGACATGAAAGCTCGGGAGACTAGCAACTGCGGAGTGACCAACAGACCAGCCAAATGCTGTTATGTCCACACTGACCTCATGAATCTGCAGCAATGAATGGACAGACGCCACCGCCAAGTGGGTGAAGAAGAAACCAAGCACCAAGTACATGAGCTGCCAGACCACACGTCGCTGATGGCTGGTGTCACTGTTGAGCTGCGAGCAAGGGGTCTTAGAACCTCTGGATGCTGGATTTCCTCCAACACGAAGTTGTCGTCTCCTGATCTCAGTCAAGGTCAAGAGCTTAGGAGGAGCGGCCTTGGGCGTGATGGGAATGGCATCATTGTCACCACCAAGCTCAGCAAGTGAACGCTCACCAATCCATGCACTGCGAAGTCTCATTGCAAGCCGCCTGCAGCAGCGACAGCATGTGAATGATCGATGTAGTAGGAGCATGAACTCGTGCAAGGCGGTCATGTGTATGATGTAGAGACCAACCACGAAGCGGCGCAACCCATTGACTGCGGCGCACACTGCTTTGCGAAGGCGTAGAAAGG
>JAAMXW010207291.1:0-11998 GCA_019702695.1 Amphidinium carterae
CATTTACAATAACAACTATTTATTGGTTGGAACTGCAATTGTAATCATTTATGTCGCAACTGTAATTGTTGATACTTGATAATAATTGATGATATTTGACAATACTTTTATGATGTCGCTGTCCTCCTACAGGGCCTTATTCGTGAAAAAGATTAAATTGACCCGAAAATGACTCAAAAGTGAGTTTTGAGAGTTTCTGTACATTTGACTCAAATTTGACCCTAGATGTAGATCGATGGGTTTCACGGTGCCTTTTTTTGTGGTGTCGGGGTGTGTGCGCTTGGTGCGAGGAGAACGCTGGGTCAAGACCTTTGACAGCCAGCATCGTATGTTGTCACGCACATTGTTTGACATGATAGGTATGCAATGTTGGAGTTTTGTGTTGTTTGATTTGCTAAACTACTAGGTATATGTAAAAACAATTTGTATGAATTCTCATGCGTACTTGACAGATAACCAGATGTCAAGAGCAGACGCTCATAACATGTAATGGCTGTGCGTGGTTTGCCTCGGTTTTTGAACCCCCCAGAAAACAATTGGAACTTGCATGCCTATGTAAAACTATACTGAAGGCAGGGTTGGACATTTTGGGGATTTTGCTTGGTGTGAGATTCCTGGAATACAAAACTGCCAGAGACAGAGTCATGCCCATCGTATGTAGCGTTGTGATATGTATGCCCCCCTCCTTTTCTTATGAAAGCCAAATTGGGAGCATGCGTTTGTGTGTGGTCCTGTAGAACTACCCCCATTTTTGTGTATTGGACACAATCTCCTATAATCTTGAACGGGCGCTTTCGCAGCGCTTCGCGGCAACCTTTTTTGAATGCCCTGCTGGCTCAAGACAGCGCGTTGCAAGGCGATGCGGTTTTTAGAAGCAAGCTGATCGTAGCGGTGGCCATGTGCCTGTGGGTCCTTCAGAACCTCGTTTTTATTTCTTGCTATTTGTGGGTCACTTGCGTTACTGAGTTTTTTTGGTATGGTTTTTTTTTGATTTTAATTTAAAACGAGTCCTGAACATGCCCAAGGTTTGCACCAGAAAATGGTATTTGCGCTTGTCTCTGAAGGGAAGCCATGAAGAGGCCAAATCATGCATAGCCAATGGCCCTCACCCCTTTATCTTGTCGGTTTTTCTCTATGTTCAAATTTTCGTTGTTCGAGGTTATTCGGCTCAAGAAGGCTTAAACATGGATTGACCCCATCTCTGACTCAAAGCTTCATTGCTAGAGTGGCTTGCACTTTACCCAGAAGTGACACGGGAAGGCAATCCTTCTCCCTCAATCCCAAAACTCGCAATGCTTTAACTTCTCTCTGCACCTTTGGCCTAATTTCTGTCGGCGCCATTTGCTGGACGTACAACTGCATCAAGCAAGCCTGGATTCTGATCAGCTTCGCACGCACCAGTGTGCCCTCCACAGCACCAGTGAAGCCGTCATCCGTGGCATCTGCAAAGGCTCCTTCCATCTCAATTTGCATTTCCAACGCCTTGCAAGGTCAGTACCGATTGAAACTTAGGCTTATGTTTGCGTGTATTTGGTTTGAGCTTAAGGACGGGTGTGGCTGGTTTGGTCTGGATGCGGCCGAGCATCTTAGTCGAAGCGATGTCGCTTTATGGCGTGTATGTACGTCAACAGGCTTGGCAATGCAGCCTTTGTTTATTGGTGAATTGTCCTCTTGCATGGATGCATTTGTGTATGTGTGCGTGTGTTTGTGTGTGTATATGTTCGTGCGTGTGTGTGCGTGTGTTTTTTTGCTTCATACTACATATTTATAGTCTTATGGCTCTGTTCTATACTGTGTTACTTCCCCTGAATGCCTCCTCCACTTTACTGATGCTCTCAACCACGTTCTCTGCAGGCACTTGGAGTATGGTGTCCTTGGCTCTCTGCAGAAGTGCAGGCCAATCTTGACCATCCACTCCTTCATCCCAACTCCCACCAGGTCCTAGTGACCTAGTCCTCCAGAAACCTCTTTGAGGTCTATCTCCAAAGCAGCAGTCTTCTCCCTGGACTTAGTCAGCATCGATTTTATGACAATGTCAAAGCCATTCGATGCTTTCGCTTGGTACTCAGACATCCTCTTGAAGACATCATGCACATAGATCTCCGTGGAATCACTCACCATCTTCTGGTACTGCATCAAAAGGCGTTGCAACGTCTGACAGTCTTGCATAGTATCTTTTACGTTCTCAGGCTGCTCCACTCGACTCTTCATGGTTACATGGCTCATCATCATGTCCATTCCTGTATGGAATGCACAGGCCTTCTTCTCTATCGCCGTTCCAGTGAAAGATTTCGCTAGAGCCTGGTTCAAGTAGTCAACACCTTCTGCCACTTGACTTCCTGCAATCTCTTGCCCCTCAGGCCAGTGGAAGCAGCAAATCTCCAAGGTCTTGTCTTGCAATGCAAGCCAGGGTCCTTCACCATTGTCGAGCAGCAGACTCCTATCGAGTGTAGCACTGGTCAATTGCTGCCCCAGCTGTTCCATATCCTTGAGTCTGTATCCCAGGAAGCCTATGTTCGCTGAAGTCAAAGCTGCAACAGCTTTCTGGATGTCTGCCACCACTTGTTCCATGCCAGTCTTGTGCACCATCTCCCCTGCTTTCATCATGTACCCTTGGATCCACGATATTTGAGGCCACACTACAGAGGCATGCACACAGAGAGCACTCATGCTTTTCCACTGCTCGACTGACAATCTCTTTTCTCCTTCCGTCAGCTCAACCATCTTCGCCAACATGTGCTTTGCGTTCATCATGATGTCATCAACAGCTCCACTCCTCAGAGCAGTCATGAGCACGGGAAGGTCATCAATGATTTGGTTCAGGTTTCCAATGTCTCCCATGCCAATCTTGCTCTCAGCCATCCTTGCCAAGTCCATTCTCATGGTCACTAACTTGTCATTGAATTGAAGTGCGCTAGGTATGGTCTTCACGTACTCCTCCAAGAGTTGGTTGTAGAAAGGGGTTGTCTGCAGAGTAGCAGCAATCTTTCCACTCACCGAGGCATTAATAGTGCCCAATAAATTGTACAAGCTCATCACGTCGGCCTCTTTGGGTCGACAACAACTCTTAATGCGTGCAGCCAATGCATTCTGTACTCTCTTCCATTTTTCGTTTCTGCCCTCTACTCGCACAAATTGGTCTAGCTCTTTGACTTCACCCTCTTTTCAAGTTTCCATCAACTTTCCTTGCCTATAAAGTTTGGTGCTTCTTAGACATCCCAAGTCCGTCCTGGGCATCAACCGGGTCAGAGGGCACACGCAATGCATGAATGGCTCGCCAAATGGACAAGCTAAGGCTCAATGTACTCGCTGCACTGTTCTCCAGGTCCAAGACATCAACCGTCTCGAACTTATGAATGCACAAGCTACAGAGATCCATCACTTTCTTGGCTCCACTATCCCCTTCGAGCAATAGCGGAATAAAGGTGTCTTGGAAGATGAGCTTGCGGAAACTCGCCATTCTCTTATCCTCACTCTCCAAGGTTATATTCGACAATGTCGGCGCTAATGGGTCGAAGTCACTTTTCTTAAAGGGATCAAGAGTCTCCAACAGCTGCACCGTGTCCTGCGTGTCGAGGAGGTTGCTCGTTCTCCTCATCAACAGCCGATTCTGCAGATCTGCAGGCCAATTCCCGATGTCCTTCTGCACCTTCTTCAGGATCTTCGACAGATCTTCGTTAGTGCAATTTTCAAAGTGCTCAGGGTCGATCTGGATGCAACTCTGGATGACGTCGACGAGGTTGCTCAATAGCTGAGCCACACTCTTCGCGTCCCCTCCTTTCTTCTTTGCAAATCTCTCCTGAGCTCGCTTCAGCCCAACTAATGTCCGTTTGTCTTGGCCTCCACGGAGCACCACCTCCAAGGGCAGCTTGGCACGCCAATACTCCACAGGTGTACTGCCTTGCAACACTTCACTGGAACAATCGTAAGTACAAGCATGGAGAAGTCCACTTCTTTATTGAGATTGCACTAACAATCAATGCACGCAGCTTTTTTTCTTTCTGACGTTTCGTCCACCAGAAATGTTCTCTCAGCAATCAAGACAAAAAGACACACCCAAGCACTGTATGGTCACTGACGACTTCGTCCTGAGCCTTACGCTTGCTTTAGCAATTCTATTCATTGACCCCAGCTACCTTCATCCTCATCGTCCGCAACAGAGCTTGCCGCAGTCATGGCTGTTCCAGCAACGGACGCTGTGTCCGCAACAGGGTTCGATCCCAGACTTTGCGCACTGAAGAGCCGGGTAAGAGAACTCGACGGTGGGGTCTCTACTGTGCTCTTCATGCTGCACGGCTTATCCTTCTTGCCGCTGTCACCTCCGCTTCCCTGTGTTGCTGCACTTGACGCTGCATCAATTGCAGCCACTCCACTCAGTTTCACCGGTGTGACCAAATCTGCACTCTCATCTGTAGATGCAACTGCTGCACTTGCCAGAGATTGCGTACTCAACCTGTCCGACACAAAGTCAGTCCAAGCACCAATAGTCAAGTGCCCTGCTTTTTCTTTTGCTACCAGCGCCGCGACTGACTCATTGCCAAGTTTTGAGAAGGCCATTGCGCTATACCTCTTGCCTTGTCCCTCAAAAAGGCAGTCCTCACCGTGCAACTCAGGGCTGCTGCATGTGCTCCTCATATCAACAGTCACGACAGCCTTGCGAAAGGGAGACTCCGGATCCTGGAAGAGGTAGGCCACTTCTTCCGACTTGCTGTCCTCCGTGGGCACCGTGATGGACACCAAGCCCTTCAGGACTGATTTCGGCAGTCTGGCCGCGCCCACAATGCGACGCATGTCGCGCTCAGTCACGCACAAGTAGCTGCGCTGAATCTGTATACCGTGCGACGTGTGTGTGTTGACACTTTCTTGCGATGGCTTTGGAACACCGTCAGTATCCTCTGCCACCTTTCTTGCAGATGACACAATCTTCCCAAACTCTGCATTGTCCGAGGCTTCCTTGCAAAAACTTGTCCATGACAGAAATTGAAAGGCTCGCTTATGAAGTTTGTAGCAAGCTTCACAAGCATCTCCTTCCGCTCTCTGTACCCCATGTTCCTCTGCATAGAGTGCCCAAGTCGCTTCCTTCAAGGCGCAGCACGGCAAATGCATGTGTTTCCTACTGTTTGCATTCTGTTCTGTATTTGGACTTCTCGAGAGCAAATCGGAATCTAAGGAACCGCGCTATCTTGGATGCTATTCAAACTTTGGTGTGGTGTCCGATACTGTCATCAAAGAAGTGTGTCCAATGAAGTGTTTTCTAAACCTGTATTCTTGCACACCAAAATGATGGGGAAGCCACTTGCTGCTGAGTCAGTGGAGAGACAATGTTTGCCCTCAAGTTTCTCCTTCCCACTCCGGCCACAGAGAGAACAGATGCCATGGTCAGTGCTTGCCTTAGCCTTCTTCGCATTTCCAGAAACCGCTGGTTGGAATAGTCTTTTCACTGGCTTTCCCTTGCTGCTGGTTCTGCTCGACGGCATTCTTTTCTACCGAGGCCAAGCTAGAGCGACTGGGAAACCAATGGAACAAACTGAGATGGGCTGACAACAGATAAGGACCAATGCAGACAGAGCAACCATTGAGTGACCACTGAAGAGAAAGATGTTTATGTGCTGCAATATTTCACTGGTGCGCAATTTTTTGAAATATACCCTTCTGCTGTTCTGAACAAACCTGTAGACAAGCTGACATGGAACTCCGGAGCAGGGTGATGTCGTCCACCACACGAAGGGCTATTCAACAATTAGAAGACATTAGTTTCTGAACTCCGTCTAAGTGCTTTTCGAGACCATGTACGTCACAACCTTGCGACGTTTGAGGGCTTGGGGGGTGAAAGACCAGCTGCACATGGAAACTAGAAAGTCAAGACTCTTGCAGGCGCTCAGTGTTTTCATCTAGAACCACATGTCGAGACAGCAATGTCCCTTGAAGCTTGTGCTTTCGCCAAAACCGAAGTGTACTCGCACAGACAAGTCTCTGTCGACAAGTAGAGAGAAGCACAGCATGAGGCAAGACACGAAGAGAACGTGTTCAAATTTTGGCTTCAATGAAGAATGTTTTGATTTCTCTCTGCTGTCTGAGAACCGTCTCATGCGCAGCTGGAAGCGGGAAAGACCTACAAATGCAACCAAAATGCAAGAGTGTCCAGAAACAAAACAGGAAAGCTGCTTCCACGCAAAACCTTTCAACAATTGTCTTTCTCCACATCCTGCTTATGCCACTTGACGTGCTAAAACCGCTAGAAATTACTATGCAAAAATTCGGAATCTCGTATCGCTTGCTTCTTTCCCCTCTATGCTCTTGCATTCCATGTGAAAAGTCTGTCGCGGACTTTTAGATTGCCAGAATTGACACTCTGATCGCTGACTTCGTCTGTTCGATGTGACCAGCAGACTTCATACCAGACCTGGGTGCATGCAACAAGTGACTCGGAGAGGTCATCTGTTACGGACCGCCCTGTAACAAGTGACTCAAAAGTGACTCGAAAGTGACTCGAAAGTGACTCGAGACCTATCCTGAACAAGCAGTGCTACGCCAAGGGGTGTGAGAAGCGAATCCAGGAAGTGGGTTTGCACAGATTGGACTGTGACTAGTGCATGTATGCATGCGCGTGAAAGCCGGACGGACATTGCATTTCCATAAGAAAGACATGAAGGAAGAAAGCTATGCACAAAAAATTTACCTCATTTCTCACTTAGCACTTGGGTGTTGGTGGGTGCAATCTCTATTTTTTTGCTTTTTCAACCACCATTGAATTCTTGTTTGCTTGAAGATGATACAACAATGATTGGAAACTGAGGCTCTCCACCAGTGTGATCTCACGCCAGTCCAACTAACGATAGCGGCTCAATCTCCTCATCTGCATGACACTCTCGCTCGAATGAAGCGAGCTCAAGACCAGCAAGCGTGCTCAGCAACAACTGCCTTGCAGCGAGTCTGTCAGCGTAGCTGTATGACTGGAGTGCCTCCTTCGACATGTGTTCTTCTTTGCTCAGAGTAGTAGCTCCCATTGAAAGCCACATGACCACCATCAACCCGAGAGGTCTGCCCGCAACTGGTGCAGCAACACCTTTTCTGCGTCTGCCATGTGATGTTCTCGTCAATGCGCACCTACTCACGAGATGGTGCTCGGCACAGTCACAGACTGCCTCAAAAGCGTGCTTGGAAGAGTAGTAGCTGATGCGACCGCCAGGGAAGTATGCACTTGCATCCGCAGTGCCAACAAAGCCTCTAGTTGCTCCAGGCTTTGATGCAGATGCTCCTGCCAGTGGACCATCTGAAGCGCTTGCCGCGATCAAGGTGCTAGTCGCGGCAGCAGGCATGATTGCACCAGGCTCCGCGTGAGGCTCACGGCCTTCATATGATGCTGCTTGTTCCACCGGCTTGTCTGCCACAGTTGCATGTGCATCTGTATCTCCAGCATCGACTTCTAGGAAAAGTTGCTGCAAAGCCTCCGCTCTGAAAAGCAAGTCCTCATTATCATGATGCTCCTCTTGCACCTCCTCTTCGTCCTCTTCAGTACCATCCTCCGCAGTGACGTCACTCATTCTACTATCTGAAGGATCAGGCTCGGCAAGGGTATGTGTGCTCTTGCCAGCGCCCGACAAAGTGTCGCTATGTCGCTTCAATGTTGCGGGGTTTTTGCCTTTGCCTCTCCGTCTCGGCGGCCAAAAGGGGACGCTCTCCAGGTTCATTTTCTTCACAGGCACATATCTCGGTTGAAATTTGAGCAACACCCTGCCAGTATTCTCAAGCTCGTACCATGTAAGGGTCCATGAACACTCTCTGCAGAGGGCTTGAAGTGACACGTGCAATGTCTGAAACTGCAATGTGGCCTGAACAAGATGCACTTCGATAAAACTGGCAAATATGGTTTTAAAGCATGTCAGATTCAAGAAGAAATCAGTTTGCACCCAATTGCCCAACTGCAAAGTTGTCCAAGCACTGCTCTGGAGCACAGAAAATGAAGCGTACAGAAGAACGTGATTCTGCAATTTGTGTGTTCACAAACACCCCAAGAAAGACTTAGAACTTGACTCCCAGGAAGCCTCGAGCACAACTCTCTCTGGAAAGATGTCTCTTCCCACTTCTGGCTGCAGCACTCTCTTCATGATATGCATTGTTGGTCGATATGGAGACAAGGAGAGGTGACCCACATGCATCCACACAAGCAGTTCGTCAATTGAATGCATTTCACAACAGCCTGTCCGCTCAAAGCAGGCAACGATGTTCCCACAAGTAAGCATTTTCTTCTTGAGCTTGGACATGAAAGACTCTTTCATGACCACCACCAGTTTCTTGGCCATCTGCTGCAGCTTCGGTCCATCCCCAGAGCACACACAAATGCCAGCCTCTCTACAAGGGTTCTTGGTCTTCCCAGCAGCATGACATGCCATCTTCTCAGCATCTATGGGCTCGTGATGTTGAACCCACTCATACTCGAGCCTTGAACTCAGGGACGACTTTCTGGAATGGCTAGCGAAGCCAGCAGCCTTGGTGACGCCTTCCGCAGCCAAACAGGGAATGCAAATGGTAGAGCCCAAAGCACTGGGCACAGCAAAAAGAGAGTCCATGGCGAAAGGAATGTCCGGGAGGGCTGCAAAGATCGCTTCCACTTGCTTGTTCCCAACTGTTTCAGAGTAGTTTTGAATGATACGCCATTGCGCATCTTCGTCTCGCTTTCTTGCCGCACCCTCCAAACGCATGATTGTTCTTGCTGCACTAAGAGCTTCGTGCAACTCCGAGCTGCTACTCATGGCCATATTCACATGTTGAGCTTGCTGCTGCCCACTCTTGTCCTGCAACCTCAACCACAATGAACGTCTACTCATCTTGACCTTCTTTCTTGCTAGGAACCTTGAAGTGGGCCCAAATACACTCGCCCTGCCTTTCGCTTGCTTTGCCCTGGCTCTGCCAGCAATAGCAAGTTTTTCTACAGTTTGCAGAACAGGGTCTTTCGTAATCAGCGCCCTTCTGTAAGCAGCACCTATCTCCTTCAAATTAGCAAGTCCAGCCTTGCCAAAGCTGTGGAACCTCACCCATGCTCTCCAGAGGCCACCTCGGCACGAGCGCTTCTTCTTGATGGTCTTTCTCGCCTCGCAACAAATAGCATCTCAGAAAGAAAATGAGCCATTGAGTGCCTTCATGCTCTTGCGCCCACAACTCTGGAGATATCTACATAGAATACACAAATGGCATGACTGCCAAGGGTAAAAGAAAGACCACACATTGAGCATGTTACAAAACATAACGCTCCTTCAAAGCTCTCTAAGACACATGTGCCCAAGTGCATGGCAAGTTTCCCACACAAAGACAACTAAGACGCTCAATGCTGTAAGGCAGCAAACTTGAATGACTCAAACTATAGGACACATAGTCACTGCAACACTCTTTTAAAGTTAACCTGCAAGCAGCTGGCAGCTGGAAGTTGCTCACCATATCGACTCCAGCACAGCCAACGTTTGCCAGCCCTCAAGTTCTGCATGAGAAACTCAGAGGACAAGCTGTGTATCTCTAGCTTGTGTGTTTGAACCGATCGACTAACAAGTTGTCGCCTGATCGAACTATGCCTGCTTTCAATACTTGCAATTGAGCACGACGACATCATGGCATGCAGCTCCAAACAATTTACAAAGGCAGGACCGCTGCAGTCTGGATACGCAGTGCGCAGAGAGAGACTCCAATCGTCCAGCAAACAAGACGGGGCTCGAAGTAGGGTTTGCCCAACATGTCCTGCAGCCACACCTTTGAAAACAGCAAACGGAAATGAGCGATGTGGACAGGAGATAATCTGCTCCATCAAGCACCCTTGCATTGACAACACCCTGAAGGCATCAGCATTCAGGCTAACCTTGACACCATGGGCTGGAATGAGAGACCACTCTGGACTGGAAAAAGCAAAGCCAAGTTGTTCAAAGAACTTTTGCTCAAGCACTCCATCTGCAGCAAGCGTCACTTCATAGTCTCTGAGCAATGGGTTCGTTTGCTCTTCCCTCTTGCCCAAGTGCTCTATCACATGAGCCCTTTGCCCAACCTCCCACTTCTCACCACTAATCTTGAGAAGGTTTGTCATGTAGTCCATCAAAGGCTTAACTGTGATTCTCAGCACCACCAGGTCTAACCAGGCGTGACTAGCCAGCCAACAGCCAGCTCGCCTCCTGTCACTAGAATGTTCCTGAACATTACGATGTTGCTCAACGTTGGGCAGAGCAGATTGGGACAAGGCATCCACTAGGGCAGTTCCACCATTTTCACCTGTTAACAAAGAGGCCACTTCGCCAACATCTGCTCCATCTGCTGCAGAAGCAACGCCCAAGGAATGCACAGCATCATCATCGACAGCAACACAAACTTCAGAATTCCTCAAGTGCTTGTGGGGCCCCTGGAAACTGGCTAGGAACTTGACAAAGGTTTTACTGAATAATCCATGAATGGCTTCAACTCGGCCCACTTCCTCCAAGGCAATGTCAGTGCCTGTCCATCTATGCCGCATTAAAACTGTGGGTTTGGCAGAAAGAAGCGCTTGAAGCAGACCCTTGCACAACAACTTGACAATGTAGGACCTTGTAGGGGCTGGCTGAGACACATCATAGTAGTACTCCACTCGATCTTGTCTTCTCCAATCACCATTCGGAAGACGAGAAACTAAGACCTTCTGCACAAGATCAGTGGAACGACCTGCCATGAACAAAGACATCGCTTGATTCCTGAACTCAATTGCTTCTACTGAGGGGCTGCCTATCAGCAACACAAGGAGCTCATCGATGACAGTGGATAGGCAACGCCTGAACACCATAAGACTTGACCCATGCCTCAAACTCAAGGCAGTCGCAATCACTCCACTCAGTGCTTGTGGCATGAGCTTGTCAAACGAGTTCTTCATAATTGTGCTGCAGACATGAGCATCACATCTGAATTCCAAAAGTGATTGCTGCTTGGAGCGCCTTGCTCCCAAGAGAGCCTCTGCAGAAAAATTGTAGGCGGCTTTGTCGTGCATAGCAATGCGTGCTTGAAAACCAAACTGCTTGCTGAAAGACGAGGTCCATGAATTGCGCAAAAGAGCCTCCATCAAGACAGGACCATTGGTGTGAGACAACACCTGCAGTGGACACAAAGAGTCACCCACAAACTTCACATATTGCCCACTCATCTGGATGAGGTAGCCATGCTGACCCTTGATTTGCAACACCTTCGCACTGATGGTATCTGCCTTCAATGGGCCAAAGCTGCATGAGGACAAACTCAATGGAAGCCAAGGTGCATGAAGATTTGTGGTGGGATCTGCAGAGTCTGGAGCCAACTTGGAATTGCTGGGAAGAGGTGTTTCATCATAAGCAGCACTCTCGATATGCACACATAGTTGTTCACTGTGAAAATGCCTGATGAAGAACTCATCCAACATCAATTTTTGACCTTTGAGGGCTACCAGATGAGCAGAAGCCAAACGACACAACTTGCTCGACAAAAGACGTCTGCTGATGCCCAACTTCTCTGACAGGACAATCACTGAAGAGCAATGGTAGGCATTGAGGGCACCAGTGTATGATTCGTGAAGCTTTACATAGTCCAAGTCCACATCAGCACCATGTTCCTCAACAGCTGCCAAGCATTCAACCAAGGCTGATCTGCAAAGACTTGCAACAGCAAATCCATCGGTGGAATGAAAAGCCATCATGTCAAAGCTGGGAACCCAGTACTGCATGTTTGCTAGACTAGGTGGTACTACTGCCGCACTTGTGAAGCTGCTCTTCATAGCAAGGGGGTTGCTGCTGCTGCTGCTGCTGCTGTTGTTGTTGTCTGCTTGACGAAGAGAACCTCCATCATTCACCACTGGCTTGTGTGTAGACTCATCCTGAACCTCTCCAGCACTTAATTGCTGCAGCACTATTGGAGGCCTGCCTCTCCTTCTCTTCACCGGCGCAGCATGCTGCCCAAGGTGACGGCGAGAAAGTCTACGACAAAGGCGTACAACACGTACGTGGCACAGTCAAGGGGGCAAAGA